>CAUYLG010037141.1:0-15899 GCA_963573385.1 Cacajao melanocephalus | reverse complement strand
CAGCTCATGGCTCAGAGGATCAGGTAATACCCTTTACCTGGCTTACCAGACCATATCTCTAGACCCTGCCTTCTACTCTCTGTTCCAAGGCCCTGAGCTACTGCATGTCTTTGTTCTGTTCTAGACACTTGCTCTTATAATACTGTTAGCACTCCTTCCCACACATTCCCGATTCTCTCTCCAAAATCTTTTCTGTGAGGCCTTCTATGAATACCCCTGTAAAAATTGCAATCCCTCCTTCCACATCATTGCCAACACTCCTTATTTAGCTCTCTAGATTCAATTTGTTTCTATAGTGCTTGTTTCCATAAATCTACTTCACCTTTAACTTTGTTCCACAGTTCATTGTGTGCCCGCCCCTCCACTCCCACTAGAATATGAGCTCCATAGAAGCAGGGAATTTGTTCAATGCTGCATCCTCGGAGCTTAGAGCAGTGCATACAAACAGTATATTCTCAGTACTCCATTGTGGGATGAGCGAAGAACTACACCTCCATGGTCCTAGTATTCTCAGCCTCTCTGCATTGAAGCCTCCTGGCCTTTTCAATGCTCCCAATCACCCAACAATCAAAGTTTAAATGCATCCCAGCATCCTCTTATTGTCAAGTCATGGAACAAGTAAGTAATTGAGTTCTAGGGACTCCAGAGACCTGCTGTTCCAGTGCCTAGTCAGTGCTCCTGTCATCTTGGGCAAGTCAGTATGGCAGGGTTCCAACTACCCGTGGCTATCTGAACAAGGAGGCAGCTACGATCTTTGTCCCAATTCCTTGCTCCTTTTACTGATTGTTTGGATCTGTCAAGGACTGACACGGCCCCAGGTTTCAGCTGGGCCTTAAAGAGATTTATATAACGTCCAGTTCAATTAGTGCATTCCTATTGATTCCTGGAGAAGCTCTAGAGAGAAGTCCCATATTCACCAATTACCTTGATGATGTTTGCCAGGAGAAAATAGGAAGGGTGGCTAACATGGTCTGCAAGGTGGCATTTATCTGGAAAATGCTCCATCACGGTTAGCTTCCCAATGCCAGAAGACAGGTGTCCTCCCTACCTTTGTACACATTGTTCCTTGTTGCTCGAAGTTATCTGAAGAATCATTACCCATTCTCCAAGATATAACCTGATGTTATTTCATCCACTCACTCATTCAGTATTTATCTAGCTCCTCATATGCTCCAGGCTCTGACCTAAGTGCTGGAGATACTGTATTTACTATAAGAAGGGTTTTCCACTTCTGTGGTGTTCTTCCTAATAACGCATAATCATGCATCCCCTTCTAATCATGAGAAGACATTAGACCCACTCAAACTGAGGGACGTTCTACAAAAATCATACTAGTATTTCTAGAGTCGTCCAAGATAGATTTGATGCCAAGAGGGGGAAGAAGGAAGAGCATGTTGGGGCCCTGGCCCTTGCAGACATGTTCTGGAGGTGCACGCTGGGGTTTGGGAGCACAGCAGGAGGGACTATGGAGCGTGCAAGATCTCTCCAGGGAGAGGTTAGGAGGGCAGTGCAGGAGTTTGAGGGTGTGCAAGAACGACATAACCCCCATGGGAAGAGCACACTACTAGCCCTCCTTCCGAGATCAAGCAGTCTCTTCCCCTTCCTTTAGCCATGTGGCAGGAACTGGTCAGGTGAGGAGAGGAGTGACAGAGATGGGGAACTGGCACCAGAGCCTCAGGGGATACCAGGCAAGAAGCTGGGGCCCAGGAAGCTATGTGAGGCAGATTCCACAGAAGGAGACTCGAGAGCTTTGGGTTCCATTCTCAGATTCTGAGAACACATCCAGAGACTTAAGGAATACACATTTGCTGCCCTCTAGGTGAGATGCCAGATTCTGTACCTTGAAGGCCCTGGGCAGGGGTGGAGGCCTTCAAAAGAAGAAACACCCCACAGAAAGCTGACTCCAGAAATTCCTGGTTGCCATTTGCACCCTTTGGGGCCTGAACCATGACCCATTAGTATCCTGAGAGCCATGATGTGTTCTTGAACTGGAGGCTGGCAGCCAGCAATCAAATGACCTTGCTGGGATTGGACGTTTTCTTCTCCTGGGTCCCATAGTTGTGTTCTCATAACCCCTGCTGCTGTGTCCACACTGTCCCAATCTGGCCTCAGTCTGTTCAGCTGGGGGCTTTGCCCCTTCTGTCTCCCCACTAACTATGCTCAAGACCAGGAGCTGATGCTCGTATGCAATTATCATTATGACAAATTCGCTGGTAAGGATCTCCTTCCAAGGTATTGTGGTAATGGAACTGGCAGAAGATGATGAAGTCTTTTGGTGAGTCTCCTAGTGGTTGGTAAATAATAAGCATTGTGATATGATGAGTTACAAGTCACAGTGATTGGGAGGCATTATTCAAATAATCCCCCATGTAATGCCTGGCCTTCGATTAAGTGATTTCTTTAACTGGGTGACTATGAGGTTTTGTTTTCTGAGGTTGATCCAGAGAGGTAGGGCTGGGGTGTTATAGCAGAGGCAGCCAGGGCCTTGGTATCCCCAGACAAGCAGTTAAAGAAGACTAAAGGGTGTAGCAGATGGTGGGGGTGGTGAGCATCGGGACACTCCACAGTCCTCAGAGTACCCCCAGATCCACATTAGGATTTGGAAAGGAGCTGAGTATGAGAGGGCTTTGGGGTCCTGGGGGATTAGGCTGTGCTGAGGATCAGACACCCCAGGAGAGGTGTGAGGAGGAGGACTTGCCAGATCCAGCTGTACTGCTGTAGGCCGGCTGTGGGGAGGGGACGTGGGAGCAGAAGGAGGCTGAGATGAGCTGAAACCCTGGACCACGTCATGAGCCAGGTGCTCCTGGGAATGGCCTTGGGCAGACCCCTGCGTGGTACTCCAACATGGAAGCAAGGATATGACCGGAAATATCTCTCTCTCTTCTTGGAGAGAGCCAGGGGCTGTGGAGAGTGGTGCCGCAGGCAGGTAAGGACATCCCAAGTACCTCCCCATTCCCCCGCATGCACAGTCTTTTCAGGAGTCATTTCCAAGAGCCAACATCCTCACCGGGATCCTTACGTGCTGGCATACCAGGGCCCAAGCCTGTTGTGTGTATTGGAAGCCAAATAAAGTTGATCCAATGAGATTATTTGACTTTTGAGTAAACCATCATTTAATAAATATATCATGATCTCCTATTGGTTGCTAAGACTTATCACAGGCACCAGGAGTTCAAAACATGGCATTCAACCCTTGCTTTGAGATGCTCCTGATCTAATACGTTTGTTTGTTTGTTGCTAGGTTAGGAGATTCTTTCTGTATGGTTTCAGAAGAGCTAACGTGTGTGTACAACACAAATGTGTAATAAGAACCATGTTTCCAAATGAGAATAGTTTAGCCAGACTAAGGTTTAAGGGACACAGCTGGAAGCAGGGGCTCTGGATCCAGCCAGCCTGAATATGAATCTTGGCACTGCCACTTCCTAGTTGTGTGATCATGGGTGAGCTTCCAATCTCCTTGTACCTCAGTTCCCTCATCTGTCAAACAGGAATAACAGTAGTGCATACTTCACAAAGCATAGAGGACCACATCAGGTAGTATCCGTCAAGCTCTTAAACAATGCCTGGTACATAGTAAGTATGTCATAGGAGTGTTTATTAAATCAGCAACTCCTGACCTCACTAGTCACTGGTTTGTGGCCTCAGGATTAAGACAGACAGCTCATGGAATGTTGGTAAACTATGGCTGAAACTTCTACTCCACAGGGCTGTGATTAACTTGGAGTGATTACCCCACTGCCTGGCATAGTAAGTGATCTGTCAATGGCTTATGGTTATCCTCATCCTTAAGGCTTGCCCTAATCCTCGGGTGCTCCACAGGGTGCTGTTGCATCTTTCAAATGTTCTTACTGTCAGCAACCTCCTAGTGGCTAGTCCTGGGGAAGCCCCTTAACATCCTGAATGGCCTCTGCCATCATTATGCAGTGCTGGGAAGCCCTGGGTGGGTCACAGGCATTTTCTCCCTGGAGCTTTCCAATAACTCAGGTGTTTTGAAGCCCAGTGCTCATCCACGACTACACTGGCTTACTGTGGGATGCATAACTATTGCTATGACAGCAATAATGACATCCTCTTACTCGTACTTTACAGTTTATTCAACGGGTCACAGAGTTTATCTCACTTGCTAAAACAAGTAACAGGACACAGAGTGGGCTTGAGATTCTGGCTTTTGATTGAGCCCAAGTCAAATTCCTGGGGAGTCTATTTCTAGAGTTCCCAACAGAGCACAGGGATGGCCCCTGCCCATGGCTTAAGCCTCCAATTGTGATATATCAGGGTCTAACTTCTATTTCATTCTGCTGTCATTTCACAGCACAGTAGTCACAGTAATTTCTGAAAACAGAAAGCAACTGGGAAAGCCTTGAAGAAATAACCCTATATGAAGCAAGGGGATGAGGGCTTCGTACTCCTTCCATTGATTCCTTGACTAGTCACTAGAAGGAAGCTGACCCCAGAAAGGTAGTTCCCTACAACTGAGGGCAATCCATGGAGAGGACTCTGGTTGTCAGTCATCAGCAAACAACACCTTTGGGGAAACGAGTGCCTCAGTCGTAAAGGTAAGGTCTTGGTGGCACCATACCATCCACTACAGTCCATCTTCTCTTGCAACTCTTAAACCTACATCTCTTTTCTATTTTCTTTTTTATGTTTATAATGTTTTGGGGTATACAGTAGCTGTATATATCCTTATGGGGCAAGTGAGATATTTTGATACAGGCATGCAATGCATAATCACATCAGGGTAAGTGGAATATCCATCACCTCAAGTATTTATCCTTTCTTTGTGTTACAAACATTCCAACTCATTTTGTTATTAAAATGTACGGTAAATTCTACTTGATTGTGGTCACCATGTTTTATGATCAAATATCAGATTTATTCCTTCTATCTAACTGTATTTGCGTACTCATTAAATATCCTTTTTCTCCCCACTGCACTACCTTTCTCAAACTCTGCTAACTATCCTCCTACTCTGTTTCCACGAGTTAAATTGTTTCAACTTTTAGCTCTCACAAATGACTGAGAATATGCAAAGTTTGTTTTTCTGTGCCTGCTTATTCCACTTAACATAATGTCCTCCAGTTCCATCTTGTTGTTGAGAATGACAGGACCTCAATCTCATTCTATTTTTGTTGCTGAATAGTACTCCATTGTGTATATGTACCACATTTTCTTTATCCTTTCATCTGCGGATGGATGCTTGGTTTGCTTCCAAATCTTGGGTATTGTGACCAGTGCTACAACAAACATGGGAGTGCAGATAGCTCCTCAACATCCTGATTTCCTTCCTTGGTGGAATATACCTAGCAGTGGATTAAACCTACTTTTTCATGTAGAAAGTTCACCTCGCTTGAGCACAACTCCTCAAGGCTTCTGGTTGATCTCTTACTGAAGAAGTTCACACGAGAAAGAAGAGTGGACAAACGATAGGCCCTCTGTTGTGGCTGGCCTCTAAGCCACACTGATGATAATTCTGTTCCTTGTCTACTATCCATTCTAGAGTACTGCCAGTCTCAACCAGAACCCTTGCTGTTATCTGTTACTTACCCAGTAGAATACTGCAGACCTTCATCCCTGAAAGTTCTGGGTTCCTGGTCCCATTAGCTTTCTCAGGCTGTGGCACTTACAACTGTCCCTATACTAGAAATTAGGCAGGGGACTATCAAGACACATTCAAGTGGTCACTTGAGAGCCAGACATATTCCTCTCTGTTCACGTTGTGTAAGAGCAGCCCTAGCTCCTCCTCATGATCAGGGCCAATACCCCTGCAAGCATGGCAACCCCTTTTTATGCTTGCTGGTCCTATAGCATGAGAAGCTCAAAGTGCCCAGATGGGAGCCATAGCTGAAAGTTTAATGGAAAGAGTCTCACTAAATGGTTTTTTCCTGGTGGAAGTAACCTTACTTTGGGAACCAATATATCTAGCCAGCACTGTCCAATATGGTAACCAGCAACCACCTGTGAGCATTGAGTATACAAATTTGATCAGTGTGACTGAGGACCTGAACTTTAAATTTAATTTTAGATAACTTAAACTTATGTGCAAATAGCTAAATACAGCTAGCGACACCTTATTGGAAAGCACGGGTCTAGAACTACAGAACCTAAACTTATGTGGCAGAAAGCACAAATTCCCATATAGGTCACTGGGAGTGACAGTAAGTGAGGTCATTCCACATTTTGGTATCTCGATCATGTATTCTACCTATTGGTGGAAGAGAATGATAAGAGATTTAGAGTGTATATAGGACAGAAGAGAATAACACCCCATCCTCACAGGCTGTCATCTCCAAATTTGCACCTTATTTGCACTGTGGAGAAGCCATTCCATTGTTCCAGAAGACCGGTGCTTTTTGGGTGGTGCAGGATGAGATAATAACTTTAGATCCCATGGTCATGTGCCCACTGAGCACCTCCTTTGCTATCTGTGGTCCCTTGGTCCCAGCTGATCATATGAAATATCCTGGCTCTGTGTATCCAACATTCTTTAAGACCTCTGTTGGTCGTGCCAGACAAAGAAATGTGAGCAGGAAAGTCAAACTTATAACTGGAATGTGTTCAAATTCCAGTAAAGATGAATCTCTGTTCCTCCCAGGACGGGAGTTGCTGGATGCAATCAACAGGCCGCATGTGGCTGATAAGTCTCCTTAAGGAATGGTGCCATACTGGGAATTCAGCACTGACCCGTGTTGCTGGCAGGTTAAACATTTGGCAAAAATAGCTGGATATGGCTGGGTGGATGGGGACCCATGCTGTTGAACACACACGTAGCATCCACTTCTTCCACCATGGCTGTTCCACACATAAGGCCATTGTGTAGCATTAATGTGGCCAGGGACTGAGGCTGGCTAATATCAACTAGTTAGGTGGTTTTGTCTTGATTAAGCGTGTAGTGTCTCTTTCATGGTGAATCCTGTCTTGAGCCTTAAGATGTGATACAAATATCTTCACATATAGTGTCCCTTCTCACAGGTCCATCAGTAAACCTCTTCCCCAATCCTGCTTATTGCAATCTGTCACTATTTCTCATTCTAAGTTCCTGAGCAGCTGTCCAATACATTTTTCACTGTCTATAAGTCTATTCTTAGTTTTGGGTCACTTCTTTTTTGGATATGAAGTGGATCATTAGATGTGCGATTCAAAGCTCTGCCAACTGGGGATTTCTGCTCATCATTGTATTTCCTGACTACACTTGATTGAGATAGTATTACAACAGAAGTTCATTATCTGTTTGCACTCTAAATCCAGCCAAACCATCTACTATCTAAGGTCAGCATTTCTACTCCTCCAGCAGCTGCTCATGAGAGAATTTCCTGGTCCATTAATCTATAGAAATAGATGATGAGTTGAAGGAGAGACACAGACACAACACATTGGCAGATGGCACTGGGGTTTAGGTCACCTATTTGTAATGTATGGCCATGCTGGCATCTCACACGGCGATACTACTTCTATCTTATCAGGGATTACTTTTGGAATCGTCTGACTTTGTGGGTCTGACTGAACGTAGCCGTGATGATCAACGGCTACGTGCCATGTGCCTGAGGCCATAGCGATCTGGTCTAGTGAAGACAACAAATATATTCAGGCTCTTGCCATTGAGCTTGCGGTAGTCCAAAGTTGCAGTAGTCTCAATGACCTATCAGGTTTTCGTAGGAGCCAGACTGCTATCTTAAATTAAGGTATGATGGGGATCACCACCCTTGCATTTTTTAGGCATTAAGGATGTCATTAATATTTTCCATCCCTCAAGATGCAATATTGTTTTTTACTTACTGTCATGGCCAAGGTGCAGGAAGTGCCCTTGGCCTTCTCTACTCTGCTAGCTCTTCTATTAACAGCCATGGACCCAATCAGAGTTTGTGCCCATTATCAAGTAAGTCCATTTCAATCTTACCTTTGGAAACTGGAGAAATGGGCACTCTGGGTCAGACCCAGGCAAGATCTCCATTTATTCCTGGCCCACACTTGCTTCCACTCTGACAGGGGGCAATGATGAAGCTTCAGATCTTAGGTGTCAGTGTCAGTGCAGATTCTGTGTCCAGCAGTCCTTGAAATGTTGAGTGTTTTCCAGCTTCCCCGTATTCAGTTACTAAAGTGAATAGACATAGGTTCCTTTGGGAACTGGGTTTGGAAAACCATTATTGTATCAACTTGCAATAGTATTGCAGGGGGTTTCCTCACTAGGACTCTACCATTATAGTATCTTCAGTTAATAAATTCTGTGTCTGAGAATTGGCTCAGGTCTGGAAATTGGGGAATGGATTGAGATTTTACTGGAGCAGTTTACCCCAGCCTCCTGCTCATTCAGCCTTGGTTTCCTGTGCCTATTCAAGTTAAGCAACATGCTTGTTGTCTGTTCATCTATCTTGGCCCTAAAAGCACTGTGTTCTGTTAACAGAGTCTACTCCTGTCTGCAGATCAGATTCTGTGGCTGCCACTCAACTTTCCTGCTTATTACAATCATTGTGACCGTCTTGCTTTTGAAATTTAAATGCCACTTCCAGAGTCAAAGGGGCAGGTGGCCCAAAGCTTCCAGTGTGGGGCGGGATTGCAAGAAATAGAGACTCTGTAGACAGTATCTGCATATCACCAATTCCAGAATTCACTGATGACAGGTGATGCTGTGGGCCCTGACCTCCCATGGCTTCCCAGCGTCTGGACTAGGTGAGAAAGTATAAATGTCACCAGAGCACAATTCATGAACACACATGCGGCAGCTCCAGAAAAAAAACAAAAAACACAACCACCACCACCACCACCACCAACAACAACAACAACACGTAATTGAACCATGTTTACAAAAGGATAGAGACCCCATGTCATGCAGGAGTGAGTACAGTCAGTGAAGTCTGAATTTCTAATGCTAACACAACTTAGAAGAAAAAGATGCAACTGATTTTAAAATTGTGCAGAGACATGATCCTGTATGTAGAAAATTCTAACAAATCCACCAAAAATCATTAGAACTATTAAATGGTTTAGCAAGTTCACAGGATACAAGATTAATATAAAATATAACATATATATGTATATATATATATATACTGACGATGAATAATCTCAAAGTGAAATTAAGAAAATAATTGCATTAGGAATAAAATACTTAGGAAGAAACCTAATAAAATTAGTGCACAGCTTATACCCTGAAAACTAAACAACATTCCTGAGAAGAGTATAAGGAAATCTAACTGAGAGAGGTGCACTGTGTTTATGGTCAGGAGAGGCAATATTGTTATGATGTCAGTTCTTTCCAAATTGGTGTGTAGATTCTACACAATACCTATAAAAATTCCAGCAGACTTTTTGTCAAACTTGAAAAGCTAGTTCTAAAATGTATATTAAAATCCAAAGACCCAGAATAGCCACAAGCATTTTGGAAAAATGTTGAAAAACATTTACTTGCTGATTCAAGATATAGTAATCATGACTGTATGGTTTTGGTATAAGAGTAGACATACATATCAATGTAACAGAATTAATCGTCCATAAATAAGCCCACATCTCTTTGTGATCAATCGACATTTAACAAAGGTGCTAACACATTAATTCCATGCGGAAAGGATAGTCTTTTCAACAAATAGTACTGGGAAAATTGAATATCCACCTGCAAAAATATGAATTTGCACCTCAGACCTTATAAAAATTAACTCATAGGAGAAAATCTTCATTACTTTAACTTAGGCAAAGTTTTATTAACAACACCAGAGCTCAGTTTTTGAAATAAATAAATAAATTTTACTTCATCAAAATTTAAAACCTTTTTTTACTTGAAAAGTCACAACTAAGAAAATGGGCCAGGTTTGGCGGCTTATGGCTGTAATCCCAGCGGTTGAGAAGCTAATCTGCCTCAGATCACTTGAGCCCAGGCATTTGAGACCAGCTTGAGCAACATGGTGCAACCTCCTTTGTACTAAAAATAGAAAGATTAACCTAGCGTTGTGACACGCCTGTAGTCCCAGCTCCCTGTGGGGCAGACGTGGGAGGACCAATTGAGCCTGGGAGGTTGAGGCTGCAGTGAACCATGTGTGCACCACTGCACTCCAGCCTGAGCGTCAGAGTAAGACTCTAACTGAAAAAGAAAGAAATAAAAAATAAAAACAAGAAGCCACAGGCTGTCAATAATATTTGAAAATCATATTTCCAGTAACTTGTTCCCAGAATGTACAAAACTCAAAGAAAAAAAAAAATGAGAAGCCACAGACTGTGAGTAATATTTGAAGATCATGTTTCTGGTAACTTGTTCCCAGAATGTACAACAAAACTCTTAAAATTCAATAGTAAAAGCAACCAAATATCTTTAAAATTTACACATAAAACTACCATGTAACAAGCAATTCCACTATCCAAGTTTGTCCACACTGAGCCTCAACAGTTCATCAATTACAATTTAAGTTTTCTACCCCATTACTGGCTCCAAAGGTGGTTTCTGTTTCTGGGCTCCTGCTCCAGTTAGCTGTGATTCTCTGTATCCACCTGTCTGTCTCTCCAATTCTGGGGGCAGTGGTTTGCCCTGTGACCTTAGTTCTCTGATGAATCTCAGAAGCGTTATTGATTTCTAGTTTGCTCAGTTTATTTTCTTGTTGTGAGGATGATGGTGATGACTTCTAAGCTCCTTATATGCCAGACCAGAAACCAGGAATCTCCATTAAAAGATTTTTGTTATTGTTGTTTAATTTTGAAAGGTTATATTAAGCCTCTGCCTGGTATAGACTCCCTGGTCCTCCACGAGCTCAGGCCAACTCAGGACCCCAGTGTAGCCAGCCTTGGAGGGCCTCCCCACCCAGAAGCATGAGGTACGTGCCTGGAGCCAGCAGCTTTACAAAAGAGCTCTGGGCAGCAGGTGGGTGGGGGTTATGTAAGCTGTGGCTCAGCATCTACAGCTGGAAGCTAACAAATTGATTCATTCATCTGAGCTATTATCACAGAATGGACTTGTGTACCTTGCAGCTGCCATCAAAAACCATCATCCTTCCAACAGTAACTTGTCCACAAACCCCATTTCCTTTTTGCCTCTGAAGCTGCATGAACTAGTAGACTAGATTTTTGTCTGGATTCTGTCTCTACTTGTCAGCAAGCCTTTTCCTTTAGTTGAAATTCCTTTATTCATAATTGCCGAAAACTGGAAGCAACCAAGAGGTCCTCAATAGGTGAATGAATTAACGAACAGTAGTACTTCCAGACAATGAAATGTTATCAATAAAAATAAGTGAGGTCGGGTACGATGAGTCACACCTGGAATCCCAGCACTTTGGGATACAGAGTTGGAAGGATCATTTGTGGCCAGGATTTCAAGACCAGCCTGAGCAATGTACTGAGACCCTGTCTGTACAAAAATATTAAGAAAATAGCTGAGTGTAGTGGTGCTTGCCTGTAGTCACAGCTACTCAGGAAGCTGAGTCAAGAGGATTTCGTGAGCCCGGGAGTTCAAGGTTATTGTGAGCTATGATGGTACCACTGTACTCCAACCTAGGTGACAGAGCAAGACACTGTCTGTAAACAACAATAACACCAGCAAAAACAAACAAACAAAAACCATGGACGAACCTAGTTAAGAAGCCAGCCTGAGAGGGCTAGACACTGTGTGATTCCAACTGCATGACATTCTAGAAAAGGCAAACTGGAGAGACAGAAAGATTGGTGGTTGCCAGAGTATTGGAGGCAGCAAGGGAGGAAAGAATAGGTGAAGCACATCTATTCAATGCGTAGCAAAACTGTAATGATGGATACAGAATACTACGCATTTGTCAAAACCCAAAGAACCATGTGTGAACACAGATAATCTGAGACAGATCTCAGTTAATTTAAAAAGTTTATTTCTCCAAGGTTGAGGATGCATCCATGACACAGCCTCAGGAAGTCCTGATGACATGTGCCCAAGGTTATTGGGGCACAGCTTAGTTTTACATATTTTAGGGAGACGTGAGACATCAATCACTATATGTAAGAAGTGCATTGGTTGGGTCTGGAAAGGCTACACAACTTGAAGGGAAGGCAGGAAGACTGTATGTGGGGAGGGGGCTTCCAGGTCACAGACAGGTGAGAAGAACAGTTGCAGTCTTTTGAGTTTCTGATGAGCCTCTCCAAAGGAGGCAATCAGATATGCATCTCTGTCTGCAGGGGGTGAGCAGAGGGGTGACTTTGAATAGAGTGGGAGGCAGGTTGGCCCTAAGCAGTTCCCAGCTTGACTTTTCCCTTTAGCTTCATGATTTGGGGGCCCTAAGATTTATTTTCCTTTCATACTTGCAACAGACAGAGTGAATTCTCATGTGAACTATGGACTTTAGTTAAAAACAATATATCATTACTGATGTTAGCTCATTAATTGTGACAAAGGTAACACACTAACTGAAGATAATAATAGAGAAAACTTGGTGTAGGGGACAAAGGAATATATGGAAACCCTACTATCTGTTAAATTTTCTGCCAATCCGAAATTGTTCTCATAATAAAGTCTTGTAATAAAAAACAGCTAGAACTAAATACACAGCTACCATACAACCCAGCAATTACACTCCTGGGCATTTATTTCAGAGAACTAACAACTTATGTTTGCACAAAATCCTATAAGGAGAATGTTCATTACAGTTTTATTTGTAACAATCAACCACCAGAAACGGCCCAGATGTTCTTCAATGGACTAATGGTTTAAAAGACAACTGTGGTACATCCAGATCCTTTGTAATACTACTTAGCAATAAAAATAAATATACTCTTCATATACACAATAAGCTGGATGAATCACCAGACAATTATGCCAAATTTTAAGAAGCCAATACCAAAAGCTGACATAATTGTTTGATTGCATTCAAATAACAGTCTTTGTTTCCGGGTTTTGGGGTTCGGGGGAGCCCTCAGTTCCCCTGAGAGGACGTTTCTCCAGGTTCTTGGTCTATCACTCCCCCAAGAATGGGAGAGGAGACCACAGGGCAGTGTGCAGTAAATGCCGGACTCAAAAAGTGGTTGCAGAAAGTGATTTACTTAAGTAGAGAAAGAGAAACGGGAGAAGGAGAGAGAAAGAAACAGCTAACTCTCACACTGAGTGAGAGAATCCAGACAGATGGAATCCAGGAGAGGAAGCAGCTTCCACATTGAGTAGAAGGGAATAGACAGTGCAACGGAGTTTAGGAGGGGAAGACAGGCTTCCACGAGAGAGTGTGGAAGGGAACTCCAGAGGGAAAATCCAGGAGAGAGGAAGACAGCTTCCACAAGGGTGGAAGGGGATCCAAACTTTGAGTCCAAAGGGTTGTGGAAGAAGGAGACTTTTAACCTGGGAGCAACCCCCACCTTCTCAAAGACCCCTGGCTAATGAAAGGAGTTCCTTAGAATTTCCACTGGAGTGATTGATTTTTTGATTCTTCCCGCACCTGTGAAAATTAAAACAGAGACCAATAAATCTCCCAGATGGAGAGAGATGGGAGGGGGGCATGGCGCTGGGAAGTTCTTGCCCTTAAAACTACAACCCTTTGTGGACCTGGAACGAGAACAGCTTCCCTCATCTTGAAATGACAAAATTCTAAAAACACAGAACAGGTGAGTGGTTTCCAGGAGTTGAGGAGGTGGTCGTGTAGGAGGAAAGTGGCTGTGGCTGTAAGAGGGCAACATGAGGGATCCTTGTGATGACTGTTCTGTGTCTTGACTGTGTCAGTGTTAATATCTTAATTGTGATGCTGTACTATATAGTTTTGCAAGATGTTATCTTTAGAGGACACAGGATCTATCTGTATTATTTCTTACATCCGCATTTGAATCTATATTTTTCTCAAAATGAAAATTGAATTTAAATAATAACATGCAGAAAGTGCTCCCCTTTATTGCCTGCACAAGGGATGAACCACACCACACTCCATCCTTGGTAGCCAACTGCTCAATTCCAAGGTTTTTGTTTTTTGTTTTTTTTTTTTAGCAAGAGCGTGGCTGAATCAGTGTTGGATTTTTGATGTCCAAACACCATTACTTTAGTGCTCCAGAGTGCTGTTCATGATTTTTAGTAGGAAGGTTTTTGTTTTTTTATGAAGGCAATTTGCATGCCTTTTATGGGGGATGACACTGGAATCATACACATAAAGCCTCTCCCAAGCTAGGTCCATGCCCCTGCAAGCACACACAGATACACCATTCTTTTCCTATTCTCCCATGGGTTAATGTGTTAAGGAGGAAATTTGTCTCCAGAGTTCAGCCCTGGCCTAATCCTTATCCTATGTGTTTGGCTAACTGTGAACTAACCCAGCTGAGGTTACCAATCTGACCGCAACCTGGCAACACTCACCTCCGTCCCTTCCCACACACTACCTCTTCCCTCCTTTCTCCCTCCCCACCATCCGAGAACACATAGACACACATATTATTTTACAACAGATTCATTTAATTTTCATCACCATGGGGCATGCCCTGCTGGGTGCAAAATGTACCCTAGGCCCTGTTGGGTATTTCTCTGGGTGTTAGACATCTGGAGACTTCTCAGATAGATTCGAGGTCTCTGGTCTTGCCCTGAAATCACTGGCTGCCCAGGGAGACACTGGAGATGGTTTCGGTCCTACTGTGGCTCGTTTTGTTTGAGTTCCTCATTCAGCTGGTCACAGTGGCTGGATAGTGTTGGCCCACTCCTTTCCTCAGGTTTTCTTGAAGCAGTGGTCATTTTGGGAGATGCTTTTTTCCTGAAACTCCCGCAAAGGGTTCTTTTTACCTTACTGGTTTTCTTGGGAACCTGGAAAGACCACAGGGAGATCACAGAAAGGCATTGGTTTTGGGGAAGTGGGAACAGGGTCTTCATGAGAAGGGGTGCAGGCTGGGGTAGGGGGTTGTGCTAGGCCAGGACAGGGTAGGAGTCTTGGGATGGAGGAGTCAAGGGGAAGATGAAGAGGAGCTTGGGTGGGTCACTCGCTTTGATAGGGCTTTCAGACTTTGGTTGAGAGGGGCCCTCCTCTTCCTTGCCTCTTTGGTGTTGGCAGATGCTTGTTCCACAACTGGTCTGGAGGCTCAGGGTTTCCTGGGCATCTTCACCTTGTCCTCGTCTCTCAATGGTCTACTCCAGGCCACTTGGCCTCCCAATATATACCCCTCCCAGGACAATGACAAACCACATCCCTGAGCTTTGATTGGTCAGAAAGCCACTACCCAGCCTATGTTGGCTCTCGAAGGCTTAGATATACAAAACACCAACCTGACAGCTCTGTGGAGATGGTGGGGGAGGGGTGGCAGTGAGGGGGCCAAGATGCTCTCATTGGAGAAAGGTAGCATTTCATTAGCAACACTGTAGAGCCCTCCAAACTAACCTGCCACCCTCTTCATCTCCCCACATTAAATTCTGGTGGGTCACATAGCAGGGAGATGGTGTTTCCTCCAAGTCTTCCCCCATGGCCACCCCAGTCAGTGGCTTACTCCATTCTCTCCTTCCCTTCGTGATTGTCTGATTTTGGTACATCTTATCAAAAGTATTTCTGAGGTAATATAGCCGCATTTAGGTGTTTGCAGAGATGTGAATCATCCCACTTCCCTCCTAAAAATTTATCCTATGTAACTTGAGGACCACTCACTTCTTGGTTACTATCAGGGAAAATTTCCATCCCACCTTCTTTTCCTAGTGTCCATAGAGGCCCCTTCAGTTTTCTGTTTTCCAACCTGAAATCGCTGCCTTTAGGCTGTCAGATTTTCACTCTGTTAATAGCCTTGTTCTACTGAGTATCTTATTAGTCTTGTTTCAACTGTGGGCATTGTGTTCATCTCAGTCTGTGTAGTACCAGACTTGGGTTTTAACAGGAGGGATGAGGGAGGTATTCATTTGCCAGGAGTTGTGCTGGGTGTTTGCATGCAGGAAACTCCAACCTAAGACGTTTGAGTTCACAGAGGTGGGGTGGTTGTTCAACATTATACTTGTTGCTCAGTGCAACAGACAAAGA
>CAUYLG010037139.1:0-21531 GCA_963573385.1 Cacajao melanocephalus | reverse complement strand
CACTCCTCAGCAAATGCAAAAGAACAGAAATCATAACAAGCAGTCTCTCAGACCACAGTGCAATCAAATTAGAGCTCAGGATAAAGAAACTGAGTCAAAACTGCACAAGTATATGGAAACTGAACAACTTGCTCCTGAATGACAACTGGGTAAACAATGAAATGAAAGCAGAAATAAAGATGTGCTCTGAAACCAATGAGAACAAAGATATAATGTAGCAGAATCTCTAGGACACATTTTAGCAGTGTCTAAAGGGAAATTTATAGCAATAAATGCCCACATGGGAATCGAGGAAAGATCTAAAATCAACACCCTGTCATCAAAATTGAAAGAGCTAGAGAAGCAAGATCAAAAAAATTCAAAAGCTATCAGAAGACAAGAAATAATTAGAGCAGAAATGAAGGAGATAGAGACAGAAAAAAAAAACCTTCAAAAAATCAGTAAGTCCAGGAGTTGTTTTTTTGAAAAGATCTGAAAAATAGACAGACTACTATCCAAACTAATAAAAAAGAAAAGATGCAATAAAAAATGTTAAAGGGGATATCACCAATGATTCCACAGAAATACAAACTACCATCAGTGATTACTACAAACAATTCTATGCACATAAACCAGAACGTCTGTAAGAAGTGCATAAATTCCTGGAGACTTGCACCCTCCAAAGATTAAACCAGGAAGAAGTTGAAATCCTGAATAGACCAATAACAAGGGCTGAAGTTGAGGCAGAAATTAATAGCCTGCAAACCAAAAAAGTTCAGGTTCATATGAATTCACAGTCGAATTCTACTAGACATACAAAGAGGAGCTGGTACCATTCCTTCTGAAACTATTGCAAACAATGCAAAAAGAGGGAATCCACCCTAACTCATTTTATGAGACCAACATCATCCTGATACCATAACCTGGCAGAGACACAACTAAAAAACTTCAGGATAATATCAATGATGAACAGGGTTGCAAAAGTCTTCCATAAAATACTGGCAAACCAAATGCAAAAGCACATCAAAAAGCTTATCCATAACGATCAAGTAGGCTTCATCCTGGGGATGCAAGTCTGGTTCAACATACACAAATATATAAATGTAATTCATCACATATACAGAACCAAAGACAAAACCACATGATTATCTGAATAGATGCAGATAAGGCCTTCGACAAAATTCAACAGCCCTTTGTGCTAAAAACTCTCAATATACTAGGTATCACTGAAACATATCTCAAAATAATAAAGGCTATTTACCACAAACCCACAGCCAATATCATACTGAATGGGCAAAATCTGGAGGCATTCCCTTTGAAAACTGGCACTAGACAAGGATGCCCTCTCTCACCACTCCTATTCAAAATAGCATTGGAAGTTCTAGCCAGAGCAATCAGGCAAGAAAAAGAAATAAAGTATATCCAGTTAGGAAAAGAGGAAGTCAAATTGTCTCAATTTGCAGACCACATGATTTTATATTTAGAAGACCCCATTGTCTCAGCACAAAATCTCCTTAAGCTGATAAGCAACTTCAGCAAAGTCTCAGGATACAAAATCAATGTGCAAAAATCACAAGCATTCCTATACACCAATAAGAGACTAAAAGAGAGCCAAATCATGAGCGAACTCCCATTCACAATTTCTGCAAAGAGAATAAAATACCTTGGAATATAACCAACAAAGGACATAAAGGACCTCTTCAAGGATAACTATAAACCACTGCTCAAGAAAATAAAAGAGGACACAAACAGATGGAAAAACACTCCATGCTCATGGTTAGGATGAATCAATATGGTGAAAATGGCCATACTGCCCAAAGTAATTTATAGATTCAACACTATCCCCATCAAGCTACCATTGATCTTCTTCACAAAACTGGAAAAAAACACTTTAAACTCCATATAGAAGCAAAAGAGAGCCCACATAGCCAATACAATCCTAAGCAAAAAGAATAAAGCTGGAGGCATCACACTACCTGACTTCAAACTATACTACAAGGCTACAGTAATCAAAACAGCATGTTACTGGTACCAAAACAGAGATATGGACCAGTGGAACAGAACAGAGGCCTCAGATGTAACACAACACATCTGCAACCATCTGATCTTTGACAAACCTGAGAAAAACAAGCAAGGGGGAAAGGATTACCTGTTTGATAAATAGTGTTGGGAAAGCTGGCTAGCCATATGCAGACAGCTGAAACCCCTTCCTTACACCTTACACTAAAATTAACTCCAGATGGATTAAAGATTTAAACATAAGACCTAACACCATAAAAACCCTAGAAGAAAACCTAGGCAAAACCATTCAGGCCATAGGTATAGGCAAGGACTTCATGGCTAAAACACCAAAAGCAATGGCAACAAAAACCAGTATAGACAAATGTGATCTAATTAAACTCCAGAGCTTCTGTACAGCAAAGGAAACAATCATTAGAGTGAACTGGCAACTAAGAGAATAGAAAAAAATTTTTGCAATCTACTCATCTGACCAAGGGCTAATATCCAGAATCTACAAAGAACGAAAACGGATTTACAAGAAAAAAACAAACAAACCCATTCAAAAGTGGGCAAAGGATATGAACAGACACTTTACAAAAGAAGACATATACGAGGCCAAGAAACATATGAAAAAATGCTCAATATGAGTGGTCTTTAGAGAAAGGCAAATCAAAACCACATTGAGACATCATCTCACACCTGTTAGAATGGTGATCATTAAAAAATCTGGAGACAGCAGATGCTGGAGAGGATGTGGATAAATAGGAACACTTTTACACTGTTGGTGGGAGTGTAAATTAGTTCAACCATTGTGGAAGATAGTGTGGTGATTTCTCAAGGACCTGGAAATAGAAATACCATTTGACCCAGCAATTCCACTACTGGGTATATACCCAAAGAATTATAAATTGTTCTATTATAAAGACACATGGACACGTATGTTCACTGTGGCAATGTTTACAATAGCAAAGACATGGAACCAACCCAAATGTCCATCATCAATAGACTGGATAAAGAAAATGTGACACATATACACTGTGGAATACTACACAGCCATAAAAAACGTTGAGTTCGTGTCCTTCATAAGGACATGGATGAATCTAGAAACCATCATTCTTAGCAAACTGACACAAGAACAGAAAACCAAACACTGTATGTTATCACTCATAGGTGGCTCTTGAACAATTAGAACATGTGGACACAGGGAGGGGAGCATCACACACTGCGGTCAGTAGGGTGGGGCTAGGGGAGGAACAGAGGAGGTGGGGAGGATGGGGAGAGATAATGAGGGGAGAAATACCAGATATAGGTGATGGGGGGATGAAGGCAGCAAACCACCTTGCCATGTATGTACCCATGCAACGATCCTGCATGATCTGCACATGTACTCCACAACCTAAATTACAATAAATAAATTAAAACTTATCCTCTCCTTCCCTCCCCAAATTCATAACAAATATTAAACAAGAAGTTAATTTTGGCTGTGTGCGATGGTTCATGCCTGTAATTCCAGAACTTTGGGGGGCCAAGGTGGAATGAACATTTGAGACCAGGAGTTTAAGACCAGCCTCAACAAAGTACAGAAACCTAGACTCTATAAAAAATAAAAAATTAGTCAGGCATGGTGGCACACACCTGTAGCCCCAGCTACTCAGGAGGCTAAGGCAGAAAGATCACCTGAGCCAGGGAGGCAGAGGCTGCAGTGAACTGTGATCATACCACTGCGCTCCAGCCTGGGTGATACAGCAAGACCCCATCTCAACAAAAAAGAAGTTAATTTTCTTAAATATTAATATACTTTGGATATTTATTGCCTCCAAATCTCATGTTGAACTGTGATCTCCAAGGTTTGAGGTGAGGCCAAGTAAGTGTTTGGATCACAGGTGTAGATTCCTCATGAATGAATTGATGCCTTTCCCACAGTAGTAAGTTCACACAATATCTGGTTGTTCAAGAAGCTAGGATCTCCCTGCTCTCTCTCTTGCTCCCTGTCTCACCATGTGACACACTTATTCCTCTTTCAACTTCCACCGTGAGTAAAATCTTCCTATAGAGCTTCTTTCACCAGAAGCTGAGCAGATGTTGGTGCCATGTTTGCACAGCCTGCAGAACTATGAGCCAATTAAACATCTTTTCTTTATAAATTACCCAATCTAAGATATTCCTTTATAACAATGCAAAATGGACTAATACAAATATCTTGCATGCAGACATGTTATAGAAGAATCTTAAAATCATCTTTTTTTAAAATTCCTTACATTACTTTACACAAATTATCAACCTACATTTGTGAGTGGAAGGAATCTTTAGGTATTGCTTTGTTCAATCTTTATATTTTCATATGATAAAACCAATATTCAGAAACAGGGTCAGAACACTAACCTTTTCTCTTGGCTTTTACGTAAGCATTTCTTCAGTTGTTTTATGCTTCCCATGGAATTATTGCTCAATTGCTTTCTGAGTTATAGCTTTTTGAGTTGTAGCAGTTTTATCACAATGTAGTTAGATCGATCTTGGAAAGACCAAATCTTCCTGCTTGCCTAGTCTATGTGCATAGAAGTGATCATTGAAGCCCAAGAATAAAAGAGAGTATTAAAGATAGAAAGTAACTCTAGAAGTAAAAACTGGATAGACCCTAGAGGTATACTTATATTAAGGGGTGGAAGAAACAAAAGAGCCTGTGAAAAAGATAAGGAAGATGCATTTAGAGTTTAGGAAGAGAACCAGTGACACAATGGAGTTTAGAAGTCGGATTGCAAAGTGGGGGCAGTTAGAGAAGTAAGAAAAGCAAGTATTGAAGAGAAGTTTGAAAAGAAAAGAAGAGAAAAAAGGAAAGGAGAAAGGGAAGACTCAAGCATAGCTAACGTAGTAGTGTTAAGAAAACATTTAAAGATACAGGGGACTGAAATGTTTATGTATGTGTGAAAAATAGACGGCAAATGCAAAATTACAATACAGAAAAGAGATTACTGATGACATGATGTTCTAGAGGAGGAAGGAGGGGAGAAAGTGCAATCAACATCCTGAAGTAGGAATCCTTTTCTCTCTGGGACAAGAGAGAAGCAGCAGCAAGAGGGAGAAGATGGAATATGATGAGCTCTTACCAAAGAGCCTGGGTCTCAGTGCTCTGCTAGATAAGAACATCTGCCAAAAGGGAGGAGGGTAATGGAAAATAGCAAACATTTGAAATAATCATCACCAGGGTTTTGAAAGCAGTTGCTCCTGCTTCAGTCAGACAGTATAGAGTTGAGATTCACACATATTTGGTCCATAGACCTGAGGAAGAGGGCAGAGGGAACTGAGGAGATAGATGTCTACACAAATAAAGCCAAGGAGAGGAGATGCAGACTGCTTTCCCAGAACTTTATACACAGAATTATTGGAGTCAGAGTGTGCAGAATGACTTTGATAAAATTATGTTGAGCTCATGACCTGTAAGAAACACCCCCTACCCCCCATCTTTGTCAAACTCAGTATTTCTTGTGGCAGAGAGGGCGATCTGTCCACCAGCAATCAGTTCACTGCTTCTACAGTACAGAGTGGTTTCTGAGACGTGACCGCCCAACCAAGGATTACGTTTCCCAGTTGCCCTTGTTTCTAGACAGAGAAACATGACTAGTCTTCACCTCTGCATAACTTGTGCACACCTGTGGAAGTGCAATGAAAGAAGTGAATGTAAGCAGAAAGAAAGATGACAAGATGCCTCCACTCCAGACCCCATGCTCCCCCTACCTGGGTGCTTTCTCACCATGTCTCCATAAACCAGGGTCTTCCCAGTCAGAACATGTCTGCTGGGATGGTGGAAGGATGACTTTTGAAGACCAGAGTGAATGCAAATTAGGAACAGCTAAACCAAGAAACATTTTCCAGATTTTCAAAGAACCAACCACTGAGTCATTTGACAATATATTGATTAAAACATTGATAAAAACATTAAGTACTTAAAGTATTGTCTGGAAAGAAAAAGAGCATGAGGTGCTTTTTAAAAAAAATCTTCAATGTTTGAAGAGCTTATGCCAACATTGCATTTGAATATATTTCTAAAATTTGAGTCTAAAATGCAGTCCTTGGGCAAACTCTTAAATATACATCCTGAGGCATCACCAGCCTCGAGTTGTTAAAATTCTTTACAGAACACAACCTCAGAAATGGCAAATATTTATTTGTGTCACCTGAAGAATTTTAGCCCTATCTAATTTTCAGCCACTGAAAAAAATGCATAGCTGAGGAAATTTACTAGTATACTTGGCAACAATAAACATAAATTTTGACTTTCTGTTAAACTGAAAGGGAGAATTTTAGACCAGAATGATTTAAACTGGGCTGGGTTCCTGCTAAAGCAGAAGAAGGACACGTTTCAATCTGAAAAATGCACCTGAAGTCTCCACCGTGTAAAGAGGGTTTGGAGAGAAATAGAAACATGCTGTAGGAATATAGAAACATTAGGAGCTTTGAAGCATGAGATCCTCATTTTAAAAGTCATATGAAAAGTCTCTTTTGTTTTTTTCTCTGCACCTTAAGCTTCCTACAGATAAAGTTCTTTCTGTAGAAAAGAATTTCACATTGCCTCTGGAATCTCGAGTGTACATAAGTGCCTGTGTATGAACACAATCTGGCCACAGGTGGCTTACCTTCCTTCTTTTACCTCGTACCCTTTCTCTCTGTATCTGCTCTTCCTGTCTCATTAAACTCATTTTTTCTTGTTGCAGAGAGAGCTAACTGTCCACCAACAAACTGTTCACTGCTTTCACAGTACAAAGTGGTTTCTGAGAGGTGGCTGCCCAAACAGGATTGCATTTCCCAGTTGCCCTTCTTTCTAGACTAGTCCTCACCCCTGGACTAGTGCTGTGTGTCATTTATGTTTAAGGAAGTTAAGTGGTTATGCCAGATGAGGGGATTTGCTTTCTCCATCCTGTTTTTCTCACCCATTAGCTGCATGCAAACACTCTGAAGCCCATGGCTATGGTATAGCCACAAGATGTGAGGAGCCCAGGGCGCTAAATTGCCATGTGGAAGAAAGCCACCAGCCAACATCTACACTGGGCATTTACATGAGTGAGAAATAAACTTGTGTTGTGCCACTGAATCTTTGGAACTTTTCTCTTATAACAGCATTACCTCAATTGATATACATTAGCCGCTCACTTCTCTTGTCTCTGTTAGCGGGTTTTTCTTCTGATTGGAATGCTATTGATCTTTTCCTGTGTGCCAGATACTGTTTTGAGACACAAAGGTGAGCAAAACGGATACCTATTTTCATGGAATATGCAATATGATGAACTACAATTTATCCTTCAAGGAAAAGCTTAACTCTACTTGCCTCTATAATTGTCCCTGATCTGTCCCTCTTTCTGTACCACTTAAAGTTAAGTGTTCACTTATATGTGTTCCTGTAGAAGTCAGGACCAAGAATAAGTTGTACAACTTCAGGTGATAATCCTGGCAAAAAAGTCATAGAGGAGACTAAGTCTAGAAACATGGACCTAAAATTATTTTGTTTGTACATTTCATCTGGATTATGGGCTCCTACATGTCAAGGACTATGTCTTTTTCATCTTTGTAATGTCGTGCCAGGCTTGATAGAGGCTAAATAAGTGCAGAATTCATAAGACCTGCTTTTTACCCACTATTCTTTTTCCCAGCTCACTATAAACTTGACCTGCTGGGCTCCAGTGATGCTCCCACCTTGGCCTCGCAATTAGCTAGGAATACAAGTACACACTACCATGCTTGGTTTTTTTGTTTTGTTTTGTTTGTTTGTTTGTTTTTTTTTTTTTGGTGGAGACAGGGTTTCACCATGTTGTCCAGACTGGTCTCAAACTCCCAGGCTCAAGCTATTGGCCCGCCTTGGCCTCCCAAAGCTCTCTCAAAGGCCTCCCACAGTTGGGTGGCTGTGAGCCACCAACCAGGCCAAGAAGGTTTTTGTAAAATGATTTCCATTTCTCTTTATGGGTTCTGAGATACAAATATTGCTGTTACAAAAGCAGCAGGTTGAAGTTGTGTTGAATGCAGTTCCGTTATTGGAATGCTGCTGAACACACGAGCATTCAGGCCTCTTACTTTTCCCAAAGCATAATGACATTTTCCAAACTGGGTATCAGCCAGGAACTCTTCAACAGATCCTACTAACAGGTCTTTTTCTGATTTGCAATGTTTTTTCCTGTTTTCAGAAGATTTTCTCATGGACAGATTCATAGACAATCACTTCTTAAGTTACTCAAACAAACATCAAATAAAACTGTTGTTCCGTAACAGAATTGTGTATTTTCTCAAGATATAATCAGTTTCTAGACTCTCATAACACCCTGGACATGGATAAAAGGTACACCAAAATAACACAACAAAGGGGCTAGTGAGCACATGGGAGAAAGCTAAGAATAGAAAAACTAGGGTTAGGATGAACCTAGGGATTCTGGACTGAGCTGGGTCCAGAAGCAGTGAGCACTGGCTTGGTTCCAGGCCAGTGGCAGTCTCCAGGGATCTGGTCTAACCATTGGAATAGGATAGTTAGAACCTCCAGCTGGTGATGACATATGTAGCCTGATAATAAGACAACATTGTCCCAGGAGCACTGGCCATAGGTGTCAGGATGGGCTAGAATGTCCAGAAGAACTGGAATCCAAACAAGAGCTGGGGGCAATATTGCTGGTCCTGTGTTCTTACAGATCCCCACGCCCTGCCGCTATTTCTTATTTTTCTCCTGTGTTAGCCCTGAATAGGAAGATTAGACTTCTACTTATTTCCCTGGTATGCAAATTTATCCAGTATGACATAAAGAAATTTTATTACTCTGTTTTCTTATTGCCTTTCATACAACGAGACAAATATTTAGATTGCTAAGTCCTTTCTGTATTTTCACAGTTGTTTTAAATCTGTCATGCCATGAACTTCAACTGCTTTCTTTTTTTTTCCTTCCACTTTGTGCTATGTTCTTTCTGTGTTTGGCATTGCAGCTTTACTACCATTGTCCCTATCACTATGATAAACAGAAAGAAAAGAGAAAGAAAGAAAGAGGGAAGGAAGGAAGGAAGGAAGGAAGGAAGGAAGGAAGGAAGGAAGGAAGGAAGGAGAGAAAAGAAAGGAAGGAAGGAAAGAAAAGAAAGAAAGAGAAAGAAAAGAAAAAGAGAAAGAAAGAGAGAGAAAGAGAGAGAGAAAGAGAGAAAGAAAGAAAGAAAGAAAGAAAGAAAGAAAGAAAGAAAGAAAGAAAGAAAAAGACAAGCTAGAGTAAAATACTCTATAAGAATTTTAAACTGAAACATTCAATTTAAAAGGTTCTTGGTGGAGGAAAAGACGATTAAAATTGCCAGGAGAACAGAGCATTAATGAAGGAAAAGAGGAGATAAAAAAGGTTCAGAAAGTAACTAAAGCAATAATGAAGCCGCCAGGTACTGCATGCATACAAAGTTCTGGGCACTGTGCATTGGTACTCTTTCATTTGTTCATTCACTTATTCCAAAAACATCTGAGTCTTAACTCTGTGCCAGGTACTGTAATCACCCATCTCCAGATCTGTTAGCTTTTTCTCACATTCCACCTTGACCTTAGTCAGCTCAGTGGTTCTATGAAGTTTTAGTAAAGTCAAGACCATTTGTTTTAAAAGAAAAGGGGAAAGGAAATCTGGTTAATAACCTGCAGATATGGACCATTTGCCTGACTGCCATCTGGAATGCACACTGTCCACCTCTCAGTCTCCATGCAGCTAAAACTGAGGGTAAGGCAGCCCTCCTATTTCCAAAGGTAATGATGTGTTTATACTTAGTCCTGTACCATAGGATTAGTGAAACAGTGAATGCACTGTTTATAAATGGATTTTCACACTTCCCTGGCCTCAATGCATTTATGTAGGTTTTAAGGAAAGAGAGGCTGAATGTACACAAATTCAGTAAGTTCTCTCCTTTATGGGGCAGCAGTCAGTGTGTACTAAAGGAAGAATCAATATAACTTGAGATTTTAAATACCATTCCATTTAGCTTGTCTTTAGCTCTTAGCTTTATAAATGTTGTGTTTAAAAGAATGTTCCTGCCTTTTGTATGCTTCCCTCAACTCCTACTCCCCAAGTCACAGATTCTGTGAAAGGACCCCTGCCATGTTCTGGGGTTTTGCATATGAAAATCTGCAATAAAAATAAATCCCAGTAGCTTCTCCAATATGTCCCTTGACATTTCACTTGCCTTTGGGTATATTTTGACTTCCTGACCCTGCCCTCCTCTCTGTTGACATTGTTAATCACTTCATCCTTTCTGAAACCCTTTCTGGTTGGCTTACTACCTCCTGTATTTTTTTTTTCTCCAGGCTTTTGTGGAGACTGCTTTTCCTCTCTTCTTTTCTCAAATGATGCTGCTCCAGATTTCTGTCTTTGCCTGTTCCTCCCTCTCTCTGGAGGATCTCATTTATTCCCATAGTTTTAGTTTAGTTTTATTCTTTGTGCTGATGTAAGGGAAGACTTCCTAGAGGAGAGCAACACTGGGGTATTGCAGAGGGATTTGGAGTTTGCCAGGTAGAGCAGGGTGGCGTGGGTTCCAGGCAATGGGAACATGTCAGCAGCACTGTGAGCAAAGACAAGGATGCTTGAAATTGTCTCCTATCCCTGCTAGAAAGCGTATACTTTCCTACTCAATTTTTCCAGCTCTGATAAAAAGAAATAAAGCTATATAGGGCTTAATCTCTTTGCGTACTAATTTTTATAAAGATGAAATTGAGTTAATATTGATATAGAATTCTTATTTGTGCCAGTTATTGAGCCACATAAATATGCACATACACACATCAAACACATTTTATTTCATTTTCAAAACAAAAATTAAGAAAAGCTTTATGATATTCATTCTACGGAACAGTAAGCTAAGATTAGAAAGGTACATTGGATTATCTAAAGTGATGCAGGCTGAGAGTGAGAGCCTGGATTCAATCTGAGGTTTAGACCTCTGAACCCAGAGCCTGTATTTGTTTCCCTGCCCCAGGCAGCCTGCACCATTAGCACGGGGCCAGCTAAGGGGAAGCAATAATTTTTCTGGAAAATAATATCAAAATAAAGATTCCCATGCAATTTGAAGAAGTTAATGTGACCCTGAATCACTGAGAGTGACCCTCTTCTGATGCTTTCTCCACTTTACATAATACTGAGATGTAGTATGTTTGGCTCCAAAGAATAGGATTTGAGGTTCTCATCCCATTTGCTCTGACCTAGGGGTGGGTCAGTTCTAAATACTAGACCTGATGTTATAGAATATCTAATATCTGCCTTGAGCTTGCACATAAATTATCTGATATAATTTTTGTCACTATGCTCTAAGGTTAGCAGAGTGGGCATTAATTTTGCTATTATCACCAGTTTACAGATAGGGAATCTTGAGCCCAGGAAGGCTGTGCTTTGCATAAGTCACACAGTGCAGTGAACACATGGCAATGCCAGGAACAGAACCCAGAGCAGGCCACTACTTGTCATAAAATAGCACAAATAATGTCATTACTAAGAAGTCAAAATTTAGGCTTCTAGTATGCTGGCAGGGCAGGGTAATTGTGAAAAAGGGAAGAAAGCATATAGATCCTGAGTATTCATTGTTTGTGATATGGTTTGGCTGTGTCCCCACCAAAATCTAATCTTGAATTGTAGCTCCCACAATCCCCGTGAGTCATGGGAAGGACCCAATGGGAGGTAATTGACTCATGGAAGCAGGTTTTGTTTTTCCAGGCTGTTCTCATGATAGTGAATAAGTCTCACAAGATCTGCTGGCTCTATAAAAGCACAGTTCCCCTGAACAGGCTCTCTTGCCTGCCACCATGCAAGACGTGACCTTGCTCTTCCTTTGCCTTCCTTCATGACTGCTAGGCCTCCCCAGCCATGTGGAACCATGAGTCCAATAAACCTCTTTTTTTTTTCAATAAGTTACCAAGTCTCAGGTATATCTTTATTAGGAGCAGCATGAGAACAGACTAACACAATTGGAGAGAACCTCAGGCCTCATCACATGGAGTCAGATTCTGTGACAACCTGACAACTGTGGGCATAGAGGCCAGGGTGAGATACACAACCTGTAACACCTCTGCAGGCACCTGGGAGCCCACAATCCTGTTGAGGGTACTGACCCAGCACTGATGGGGATGAAGTTTATGGTGTGTTTAAGAAAACTCTCTCCCACCAGGCTAGAGAATTACACATAGATATAAATCACTGTTTTAGGTTAGCTGCTGAGATGGGCTAGACATGCATATGTAACAGCTCTTACTTCCTCTCCCAGAGTACAAACAGTTCAGATTTGTCTCTAAAAATGAGAACTCCTTTCTCCAACTTCCAGTTATCATTAATCAAAAGATGACAAGAATTATTAGCAATTTAAAAATGGACTTTGGATATAAGGACAGGCAGTAATATTACCTGTATTTTGTCCATATCCATGAATATAGAGAGTCAAATGGAAGTTTGTCAGAGATTCACAGAAAACCTTAAGTAGGAAATAAAATCCACCCCCCAGGGAACCAGAATCATATTTGTGTGCAGGGGTATAGATGAATGTGTGAAAAACATAGAGTATTCTGACAGAATATATATTTTAATATGGATTGTCCATTGTTGCTTTTTTTAGGGGCATGGGGGTCCAATGATATATCATTTCTTTTTTAATTAAACTTTTTATTTTAACATAATTGTAGACTTATATGCAGTTATAAGAAAGAGTACAGAAAGATACCAAGTATCATCTATGCTGTTTTCCCAAGTGGTAACATCTTGCAAGCTATAGTGCAAGAGTATAACTAGGATATTGCCTTTCAAACAGTCAAGATAGTCAACGTTTCCATCAACACAATGATCCCTCATGTTGCCCTTTTGTAGCCACATCTACTTTCCTCCCATCCTCATCCCCTTCTTAACCCTTAGCAACCACTAATCTGTTTTCCATCTCTAAAATGTTATCATTTTAAGAAGGTTATATAAATGAAATTACACAGTAAGTAATCTTTTATAATTGGCTTTTTCCACCCAACACAACTCTCTGAAATTCATCCAAGTTGTTGCATGGATCAACAGTGATTGCTGAGTAGTATTCCATGGGATGGATGTACCAAAGTTTGTTTAACCATTAACTTGTTGAAGAACATCTGGATTGTCTCCAGTGTTTATCTATTACAAATAAATTCATGTACAGATGTTCATTTCTCTGGGAAAAAAATGCCAGTAAGGGCAATGTCAGGACACACGGTAGTTGCATGTTTAGTTTTTTAAGAAACTGCCAAACCATTTTCCAGAGTGCCGGTACCACTTTACATTTCCACCAGCAATGTATAAGACATCCAGTTCCTCCATGTTCTCACTAGCATTTGGTATTATCACTACTTCTTATTTTAGCAAAGCTGACAGGTGTATAGTTATATCGCATGCTCATTAGCATTTTCTCAATGGCTATGGTTGTTGAATATTCTTTTATGTGCTTATTCTCCATCTATATGTACTCTCAGGAAATATATCTTCATGACTTTTGCCCATTTTCTAAATGAAATGTTTGCTTTTTTACTCTTGAATCCTGAGATCTCTTTATCTAGTCTAGATACTTTTTCAGATAATTTGAAAACATGTTCTCCTACACTGTAACTTGTCTTTTCATCCTCTTCACAGTCTTTCACAGCACAAAAGTGTAATTTTTATAAAGTCAGATTTGTTGATTTTTTTCTAAGTCATGTCAAATTTAAGAACTCTCTGGCTAATCTTAGATCTTGCAGATTTATTTTTTTCAATGCTGTACAGTTTTATATTTTACATTGAAGTCCATGATTTATTTTGAGTTATTTACTGTATAAATAAGTTAATTCATGTGACTTTTTTTTTCCTTTGGCTCATGGATGTTCAATTGCTTCAGTACTCCTGCACCATTTATTGAAAAGACTATTTATTCTCCATCAAATTGCTTTAGCATCTTTGTCAGAAATTATTTGCATGATAAGAATAGTAAAATGTCAGTTGAGCATATTTGTGTGGGTCTATTTTGAAGTTCTCTGTTCTGTTCTGTTCTGTTTATCTATGCCTCTGTCCTTTCAGTAATACCACACAGTCATGACTGTAGTAGCTACAGAAAAAGTTGAAAATCAGGTAGACTTATTCCTCCTACTTTAATCTTTTGTCTTATAACTGTTATATTCTTTGCATTTTTATATAAATTGTATAGTAATATTATCAGTATTTACCAAAAAAACTTGCTGAGATGTTGATAGGAACTGTGTTAAATCTGTGGGTAAACTTGGGGGAAACTGACATATTTTCAGTTATCCAATCCATTAGCAAAGTAAAAAAATCTCCATTTATTTAAATCCTTTGTTATTTCTTTCATCAACATTGAGTAGTTTTCAGAATCAATCATAAATTACAAAGTTAAACTATGTCTAACAGGCCAACCACCTTCCCTGAAAAGATGCATCTGTAAGGTCTGGTATCCCATGAGCCTAGAGTTTGCTTCCCAGTAGGCCCAGGAAAGGCTGGCCCTTTCTTTGGGTAAAGTTAGTTATTTACTAAACAGACACCAATAAGATGGCAGAGATGTCAGCATTAACTGACAACAATTTTAGTCCAACCATCTTAAAAATAGTTAAATAAACCATTATGGATATTCTTAAAACAAATAAAGAAAATAGAAAATTTCAGAAAAGAAATAGAAGAAATTAAGAAGAAGCATATGGAAATTTTAAAACCAAAGATTATAATAATTGCAATAAAAAGCCAGCGGATGAGTTAAACCGTAAGATGTGGGGGACAGAAAAAAAAATCCATGAACTGGAAATTAGAAAAATAGAAATTACTCAAGCTAAATATCATAAAGAAAACAGGCCAAAAAAGAAATAAGCTTTCAGGGATCTGTGGGGTTGTAACAAATATTTAACATTGCATCACCAGAGTCACAGAAAGCAGAGAGAAGGAGGACAGGCTGAAAAAGTACTAGAAATAATGTCTCTAAGTTTCTAAAATTTGGCAAGCAACATAAGTCTTTAGATTTAAAAAGCTGATGAACTCAAACAGGACAAACTCAAACAAATCCATGCCAAGACACAGTCATAGTCAACTTCTGAAAACAAAACACAAAAATTTTGAAAGTAATAAAAGATAAATGACATCTTTCCTATAGTAGGAAAAAAAATCAAATAACAGATTTCTTTTTTTCAGAAATCATGAAGAAACTAATGGTACAATAAATTTTATGTGCTTCAAGAAAAAAAAAAATTAATTTCTAATCCTAGCCCCATGAAAATACCCTTCAGAAATGAAGGAAAAACTAAGACCTCCTCAGAAAATTTTCATAAGTAGAGCTACCCTAAAAGAATGGTTACTGAGAATGCTCTAAACAGAAAAAAAAATTAAAAGAAGGAAACTTGAACATGAGGATGGAAAAATGAACACAGTAAGTAAAAATAAGGATAAATACAATAGACTTTTTTTCTCTTGAGATGCCCAAATTATGTTTGATTCTTGAAACAAAAATTATAGCATTGATGTGGTTTTAAAAGTATGTTGGGGAAACTCTATAAATGGGGGAGAGCAAAGGAACATGAAGGGTGACAAGGTTTCTACAGTTTAACTAATTAAAATGATGACTCTAGTAGACTGCCATAAGTTATGTATATGTTATGTAATATCTATAGCAACTACTTTAAAAAGCTATGTAAAGAAAACACGATAGAGAAATTCAAGTGGAATTCTAAAAATGTTCAAGAATACCACAGAAGGTAGATAAAAGGAAACTAATGTAACAGGATAGAGAACTCAGAAATAGACTCACAGTAATATGCCCAAATGATTAAATGATTTTTGGCAAAGGTACAAAAGCAATTCAGTGGAGGAAAGACAACCTTTTCAACAAATAGTGCTGGCAACTGGACATCCAAGAGCAGGGAAAAAAGAATCTGAACCATATACAAAAATTAACACAAATAGATCATGGAGACTAAAATGCGAACTTAAAAGCAGGCAACTTTTATTAAAAACACAGGAGAAAATTTTAAAGATGTAGGGCTAGGCAAAGAGCTTTAAACATCAAAAGCGTGATCCATAAAAAAATGGATAAATAGGACTTCATCAAAATGAAGTATCTTTGCTCTGCTAATGAAATGTTAAAAGCATAAAAAGACAAGTTAGAACATGAGGAAAAATATTTGCAAGACATAATCGGACAGAGGACTAGTACCTCCATTATACAGAGTTTTCAAACATAAATGGCAAAACAAACAAAAGAAACAAAAGAATCCAATTATAAAATGGGCAAAAGACATAAAAAGACATTTTACCAATGAAGATATACAAATAAGTAAGTACACAAAAATATATTCAGCATCATTACAGACAGGCCAATTTAAATCACAAACAGAATCAATACACATCTGTCAAAAATGCTAACAAATTTTTTAAAATGATGACACAAATAGATCATGCACATCTTGGTAGTGGGAATATAAAATGGTACCACCACTCTAGGAAAAGTTTGATGGGTCCTTAAAAGCTAAACATGTAATGAAGATATCACCCAGCATTGCCTTTTTGAACATTTATCCTATAAAAATGAAGACTTATGACTCATACAAAAGCTTGTACATTATCGTTATAGTAGCTTTACTTGTAATAGTCCCAAATTGGAAACAAACCAGATGTCTTTTAACAAGTGAATGGTTAAACAAACGATGGTGCTCCATTATCACTTTATAACTCCATTATAACATTATAACTCCTCAGCAATAAACAGGATTAAACAGCTGATAGACACAACAACCTGGAGACACAGTCTCCTGAGACACATACTGAATGAAAAAGCCAGTCCCCAAGACCAAAAGGTTATGTACTGTGTCTATAATATTTGTGAAATGACAACATTTTAGAAATGGACAACAGATTAGTAGCCCACATAGGTTGGGCTTGGGGGGTTGGGGGATGAGTGGTAAGTGGATATGACTATAAAATAGCAGTATAAGGAATCCTTGCTTAATAGAAATGTTCTGTATCTCATCAGTTTCAATGTCAATATTCTGGTTGTAATATTGTGCTACGGTCTTGTGAGATGTTGTGATTAAGAGAAAATGAAAAAAGAATATACAGGATCTCCCTGTATTTTTTCTTACAACTGCATATGAATCTAAAATATTCTGAAAATTTAAAGGTTAATTTTAAAAATTGAACCGACTGATGAAAACATAAAATTTTTGACAGACTAGATATTGGAGAGTAAAAGACAGAATGGGTTTGCTTGGCAAAATTAGTATTTATAAGGTCTTCACTTATAACTAAGCATAGAGTCCTTTTTTGGTAGGCCAGAAACTCATATGAACATAAGTGAGAGTTCAGTGAAATAATACTTACAATAAGCTTTAAAGATTACATTTTAAGCTTCTCAAAGTAGATTGGCAATGCTGCTCCCAACCAAAATCTTCCTATATCAACAGCTTCACCAAGAAAAGGTTTGTAACAGCTAAAATACATTCACTTCTATGAACTTTGAAGTGTCATGCCATCGTCTCAAATTTAAAACAAAATAAAATAATTGAATCAACCATGACATTACACAGGTGCTTATACAATCTCACTTAGTAACAAATTATGTTAAGTACCTCTAAATGTAGTATTTCATTAATACTTAGCAGAATAATGCATTCTAAGAATTAAATGTTTAAACTGTGTTGACCATTTCAAGTGCTACTAGAAATATTAATATTGTTATTTTAAAGGTGTACTGGATAAAATAATGAGTAATTATATTAATATTATTCACACACTTGTCTCAAGCATAAGAGAAAAGGCAGTATAATGATAGATACAAAGAAGTTACACAGAAGTGCCGAAATACTAGTACTTAATTAGAAACGTTTCTACAAACTCAAACTTTTTGGAAAATACTATATATATACTATATATATTTATTGGCTGAAATATAGCAATGATACCCATGGAATCCAACATGCTATACACTCATAACACTTTAATTTTGGTTTCCAATACTAATTTTCAAAACAAAACAAAACAAAAACAAGGGCTCTCTGGTAAATTGAATTATACTCTGTCTGAAGAAGAGAGTACAAGGTGAGTCTGGAATAACTTTTTGTTCCAGAAAGCAAAGTACTTTAAAAAATTAACGAGGTAATATCAAAAGGACTCAGAAACAAGCCAAAGTTGTAACAATGTGAGCATCATACTGGGGAAAGTAAAATACAATTAATTCACTTTATAACCCATGACTCCATAGTGAAACTCAAAAGTGAAAAACGGTATAAATCACCTAAAATGTATTTTTCTCAAAATGTTTAACTTTAACATTAAAAAGTCTATAAACTTGACCTCTGACAGGGGAAATGAGAACAACCTAAGTGACATTATTAATAAAGCAATCACACAAGTCCATAAGTTAAGATATTCCATTCAAAAACAAAAACCAAAATCGGTATCTCGAAGAGGAAACTGCATTCCTATGTTCAACGTAAGCATTATTCACAATAGCCAAGATATGGAAACAAACTAACGGTCTGTTGACACATAAATGAGTAAAGAAAATGTGATTTCTTTTAGATAGAATGTATAGGATGTGTGAATGTTTGTGTGTATTTGTGTGTGTGTTCATTTCATTCATATGTAAAACAATGTAATTCAACCACAAAAAAGAGAAGGAAATCCTGCCTTTGTGATACCATAGATGAATCTGGAAGGTATTATGCTTAAGTGAAATAAGCCAGACAGCAAAAGATAAACACTGTATGATCTCACTTGGAATCTTAAAGAGTCAAGTGCATAGCAACACAGAGTATAATGGTGTTTGCCAGAGGTTGATGTGTGGAAGAAGTGAAGAGATGTTGGTCAAAAAGTGTGAACCTTCAGTTATAAGAGGAATAAGTTCTGGAGATTTAATGTACGGCATGGTGACTATAGTTAATAATACTATACTATATATTTGAAATTTGCCAAGAGAGTAGACCTTAAGTGTCCTCAGCATGGGCACGCATGCGCACACACACACACACACACACAAAGATAATATGTGAGACAATGGATATGCTAATTAACTTGATTGTATTAATCATTTCACAATGCTTAGGTATATATAATAATCACATTATACAACTTAAATACATATAAATTTATTTGTCAATTACCTCAAAAATTGGTAGAAGAAAGAAATACTACCAGATAAACGGCATGAAAAAAGTGAAAGCACAAAGGATACTGGTAAACATTGAAAGCAATATAAGATACATGAAAACTAGATACAAAATGCAATACTGGATTGAACTGGATGTTAACAAATCAGCTTCAAGAGAAATTAAGGAAGAAAAATTGAGAAAATATGAATATGGAATGGGTATGAGTAGTTATAAAAGACATTAATTTTATTAAATGTAATGCTGTAATTTTTGCCATGTAAAATGACAATCTTATTTTTTAGAGAAGTACACCAAAATAGTTAAGAATAGAAATTTATATTATATGTAATTTGCTTTTTTTAAATTTTATTTTAATTGCATAGGTTTTGGGGGAACAGGTGGTGGTTGGTTACATGAATAAGTTCTTCAGTAGTAAATTCTGAGGTTTTGGTGCACCCATTACCCAAGCAGTGTACACTGTACCCTATGTGTACTCTTTTATCTCTCATCCCCTTCTTACCCTTTCCACCAAATCCCCAAAGTCTATCATATTCTTATGCCTTTACATCCTCATAACTTAGCTCCCATTTATGAGTGACAATATACAATGTTTGGTTTTCCATTCCTGAGTTACTTCACTTAGAACAATGGTCTCCAATTCCATCTAGGTTGCTGCAAATGCCATTATTTTGTTTCTTTTTATGGGTGAATAGTATTCTATGGTATATATATAGCACAATTTCTTAATCCACTCTTGGACTCATTGGAATTTGGGCTGCTTCCATATTTTTGCAATTGCAAATTGTGCTGCTATAAACATGCTTCTGCAAGTATCTTTTCCACATAATGACTTCTTTTCCTCTGAGTAGATCCTCAGTAGTGGAGTTGGTGGATCAAATTGTAGATCTACTTTTAGTTCTTTAAATCCCCACACTGTTTTCCATACTGGTTTTACTAGTTTACATTCCCACCAGCAGTGAAATATGTTCCCTTTTCATCACATCCATGCCAACATCTATTATTTTTTGATTTTTTAATAATGACCATTCATGCAGGAATAAGGTGGTATCTCATTATGGTTTTAATTTGCATTTCCCTGATAGTGATATCAAACTTTTTTCATGTTTGTTGGCCATTTGTATATTTTCTTTTGAGAATTGTCTATTCACGTCCTTATATGCACCATTATTTTTAAGAAGAATCTTTACAAAAATAGAACCTAACCAGATTTATAAAACATCTGGGAGCTCAGTCGAATAAGAAATAGCTCAAGTAACTGAGGATGCTTCATCTGAAAGAAGGTCTGGAGAGGACAGAGATACAAATATCTGAAGAGCAGCCACAGGATGCAAAGATTGATCTTAATGGTATGACCGAAGGGCATCTCAATGAATAAAGGTTATGAGAGGGTATAAGGAATTAAGAGAGACTTTTCTAACAATTAAAAGGTCTTTTAGCTTGGGAGTGGTGCCTCATGCCTGTAATCCCAGAACTTTTGGAGGCCAAGGTGGGCAGATCACCTTAGGTTAGGAGTTCAAGACCAGCGTGGCCAACATGGTGAAAACCCATCTCTACTAAACATACAAAAATTAACTGGATGTGGTGGCAGGTGCCTGTAATCCCAGCTACTTGGGAGGCTGAGGCAGAAGAATCGCTTGAACCTGGGAGACAGAAGTTGCAGTGAGCCGAGCTCACACCACTGCCCTTCAGCTTGGGTGACAGAGCAAGATTCCATCTTAAAAAAAATAATAATAAAATAAATAAATAAAACAAATAAATAAAAGTTCTTTTAAAATTGTATAGAAGAAATAGACTTCTGCTTCCTCCAACAAAGGATTAACTGCTATAGGAATTGCCCTCTTTCCGTAAACAACTAGAAAGCCAACAAAATATATGAAACAACTGCTTTCAGAGATCAGATGACAGACAGCTGAAAACTGTAATCCCTGAGTGAAGGAAAAAAAATGATATAAGCTCTATGATTGCTCCAATTTACTGCCTTGAGCCAGTGTGCAGGCTGCTCTGAAGGCAGGGGTACCCCTGATACTGAACTAGGAAAAGACATTGCAAAAAAAGCAAACTACAAACATCTCTCGTGAAATGCTTAACAAAATTAGCAACTAAAATCTAGCAATACGTCAAAAGTATAGTACATCATGATCAAGTGAGGTTTATTCAAGAAACACAGGTAAGCTCAACATTCAAAAATCAGGCAATAACCTTTACTACATAAATAAACTAAAAAGAAAAAAATATATGATCATGTCAATGGATACAGAAAAAGCTTTTGACAAAATTAATACCCATTCATAGTTTTTTTTTTTTTGAAAGAAAGAAAAAGAGAGGAAAGAAAGTGAGAGTGAAAGAAAGAAAAAAAAGAATGTAAGAGAGAATGAAAGAGGAAGAGAAAGAGGGAGAGAGAACGAGATTCTTGTTCTATTGCCCAGGCTAGAA
>CAUYLG010037138.1:0-38818 GCA_963573385.1 Cacajao melanocephalus | reverse complement strand
TTTTTAGACTGCATTCTAGCCTGGGCAATAGAACAAGAATCCCGTTCTCTCTCCCTCTTTCTCTTCTTCTTTCTTTCTCTCTTACATTCTTTTTTTTTCTTTCTTTCACTCTTTCTTTCTTTTCTCTCTTTTTCTTTCTTTAAAAAAAAAATCCTTCTCACAAAGAAGGTCAAATGGTTTCCAGGTCAGATGACTTCATTGATTAATTCTATCATACATTTAAGAAAGAAACCATACCAACTTAATACAAACTCTTTCAATAAAAGAGCAGAAGAAAACACATCCCAATAATTTACATATCCAGTGTACTAACACCAAACAATGACATTAAAAGAAAAGGAAACTAAAGATGCATATCCCTCACAAACATAGCCACAAAAATGTATAACAAAATATTAAATTGAATTTAACAATATATTAAAAAGGATGATATATTCTCAGGTATTGTTATCAGTAAAAGAAAAAGAAAAAAAAAGGATGATATAACATGATCTTATGAGTTTATGCCAGGAATGGAAGGTATGTTTAACATTCAAAAAAAATCAATGTGATTCCACATCCTAACAAAATACCAAAGAAAAATTATATAATTATGTAAATGGATGCAGAAAAAGGCATTTGCTCATTCATGATTTAAAAAAAAGTCCTAGAAAGCTAGAAATAAAAGGAAATTACTTCACCTGATAAGGTGTGTCCATGAAAACCAGCACTGACATTTCCAATTTTGGGTGGGAGGTGGGGCATTTCACTTCCTCCATAAAACTATTAAATTATCTAAATGTGAGAGTAGAATTCAGTGAAGAAATGTTTCCTACCGGAAAAAATACAAAATGCTGCATATTGTGTGAACAGTTTCTATGCATTCTATATAAATGAAATGATTAACTATATAATACATTTATTGAAAAAAAGAAAGTGGCCTTCTTAAACTGGACCCCAGATGAGCATGCTGAACACAAAGCATGGTTTGTAGAGAAGAGAAGGTTCTAACAGAAAAATTAAGGACATTGTTTGAGGTAACGCTGGAACATCCAGATGGATGCACCCAGTATATCTGCTAAGATGAAGCCGGAGACTGTACACTGCTGGGTTTTCTGTAGTATAATGATTGATACCATGAGGATGACTGAGATCTTCAGGAGAATGAGTGTGGAGGGATGAGCAAAGGGCTGAAGATTATGCCTTAAGTATGTTTCCATTTAAAAATGGGAAATGGAGGAGGAGTGTGCAAAGGAGTGTGCATTATTTCCTGCCTCAGCATTTTGGGGTAAATAAGGTAAGGAAGAGAGGGCTATGGGAAGAGAATGACCTATCTCTCCATCTAATTTATAACTATCTGGCTGGCCACCAATTGGATAAGATCCAATAGTTTGATATACCTGTCAAAGGACTTAATATAACATTAGACTGCATTAATATCAGCACTATTTCTGTAATAAGGAAGGTGATAGATCTCCCATTCCCTTCTTGAACTTCAGCTGAAGTCCTGTACACTCAGGCAGATTTTTTTTTAAGAAAAATCTCTACCACCTGGACAGTAGTATAAAGGAAAATTGAAAACAAAAGTAAAATAGTTCAAAGGGTTGTGATTTTGGAGCCATTAAAGAATCTGGTCAACTTTGGTCTGGTGAAGTGAAAAATGTAGAACCAGGATTGGTTTAAGAATCTCTACTCATAATCATACTTCAATTATGGAGGTCCTAGGAATTCAGGCAGGGGTGTGTTTCTTTACTTATGAGAAAAGTGTACTCACATGTCTCTAAATACATAAGATACATGATTGATTCCTTTTTCATTGTCTTGAGTAGGATGATCTGCTCCTAGTAAAGTGCGGATGGAGCTCATGTAAGCCCTAAGCACTTATATATGACAGAGGAATAGAAGGTTCTTCCTTAGGGTGAGAGAACTTCAAGCAAGATTGCTCCAGCCCATCCTCCCTTTTGCTCTCTCTTTCTGTTTTCAGCTCACATAGAAAAGCCTTTTTTGATATTTAAGCTCAATTGCTTTTATTGTGGGACAGTGGAGGCTGTGTATTAGCCCCATAAAAACTATTTGTCTCCATTTCCTCTCTTAAAAGGTAACATTGCAGCATTTCTCTCTCTCCTTTCCCTTCTCTCTCTTAGCCAGGGCCCCATTGCTCTGGGTTAGAATACGCAGTCAACTATGTCTGTCCCAGAAAGGAGCTGTTGAACACTGTCTGTTTGATGTGGTTGAGGCTAGGCTTTAAGAGTGAGAGTAAAATGCTGATGGAACAGGTTTGGAGGAAGCTGTGATGACAAGAATTATTACTTGTGCTTAATGACTTTCCTTCCAGCCAATGAGATTTGAATGTGAGGCATTCTCCCTTGTTACCAGGTAATAGAAGTACTGAGATTGTCCTGAGTGAGTAACAGAGACAGGCGAGGTGTTAAACAGAGATACTGTATTCTTGAATTCTGGAAAGAGAAGTGGCATGCTATCAAGAGAATAGTTCTGTCTGGTAGTGGGAAAATGCATCAGAGGGAAAGTCACGTCCTCCACTGTTGAGAAAATTTGAAGTGTATGCCAACTCGGGTTAAAATTGCTGTCTCACAGGAAGTAGCACTCCATGCAGCCACCAATTAGAGCTGCCCTGCCTGGATCCTTTTAGTATTTTAGGATTGATAAATAGGTATGAATAAAAAATGAGCAAACCCACGGAAGGTAAAACTAAGGAGAAAAAATAGAAATAGTGCATAGAAACGAGTTAGAAGAGAATCAAACAGTATATAAGTAGACGTCTCTATACCTGTCAGCACACGGGAATAGTTTTGGTGTGCGCTAAAATAGTTTTTCCTTGGAGCTTCAGGTTGTAAATTGCTAAGGAAAATCTGCTTGGTGCTGGAGTCTGGAGTCTACTTTTCTTCTAGCTACAGCTCTCAGAGGCCTGTTCAGTTTCTCAGAAGCATAGTACCAATTAGACACTTTGTTACATCTACTGTGAAATTTGGCTTCCACATCCATTTTTACAATTTAATGTTGGATCAAAAAGACTGGCTGGCCTCCTAGAAGCCATTCTAAATTCTACTGAGCTGGAAACTGTTAGAGAAAGAGCTGTTTACTCTTTGAAGAGCACATCTGAGTTACTTTTACTTCACAGGTTCTAACCTGTCATCAACCCCTTTCATTCTAAGTTGCTAGCTGTTTACTTTCCTCGAGACAAACTCTGACTTAACTCAGATTTGATTCTCCAGCTTTCTCCAAAGAACTGATCTAGTTAGGCATGGTGTCTCATGTCTGTAATCCCAGCACTTTAGGAGGCTAAGGTGGGATAATCACTCGAGTCCAGAAGTTTGAGATCAGCCTGGGTAACATGGTGAGATCCCATTTCTACGAAAAAAAAAATTAATCAGGTGTGGTGGCATGTGCCTGTGGTCCCAACTACTTGGAAGGCTGAGGTGGGAGAATTGTTTGAGCCCAGGAGGTTTAGGCTGCAGTGAGCCATGATTGCATTACTGCACTCACACTTGGGTAACAAAACAACATCTTGTCTAAAAAAAAAAAAAAAAAAGAAAGAAAAGAACAGAAACAAAAAAACCAAAGCCAAAGAACTGATCTTTAAAATTTATCGCATTTCATATAAAACTCATAAGTATTCAGAAACAACAAAGGGCAAAATTTCTATCAATGAAAGAAAACACATTGCAATACTTATAAGAAAGAACAAGCAGTTATTTCATTTTTTTCTTTCTTAGTTGGAGAAAAGACATACACATTTTATTAACATGTATATGAAGAGAATCACAGAGTGATTACCCAGAAAGCAGTTAGTTCTTATTTGTCAATCTGAGTTGCTAGATTCTAAAATTTCTACAATGAGACAGCTGGGCAAAATAGAAAATAATGAGTATTTTAAGAAAACATATTTCCTAAAAGCTATCAACTTCTTCAGGAAGAGGCAGCAGGCCATGAGAAATAGGACAAAGATAATTCATTTGTATCACTGGTCATTGTGTCAGCCTGACAGAATGACTTGCTGGGAATGTCTAAATACTAGTTAGCTTAAAGGAGGTAGGTCCTATTAGTAGAAGGCAAAAATCTTCTAACTGGAGAAAGAGGCCTCAAGATGGTCAACCATCTTGTACTTGCCCTTTCCATGTTGAGGAACCAAAATAGTGAATTGATAATCCCATGTTAAACAGATAATTTGAGAGAGAACACTGGAATTCAACAGAGAACTGACAGGAAACACCAAAAGCAAGGAAAGAAACAGAACTAAGGCATCCCATTTAGAAGGGATTGTCCAGGAGTCTGGAGAGGCTCCCTAGTGCACAGAAAGGCCAAAGAAATTATGCAGAGATTACACTACACACACCAAGAGTGAAAGCCAAACTGCCATACCCAACCAATACCATACATACATCTTTAGAGAAAAGTCTCCCCAGTGAAAACAAATTCAAATGTAAAGACACAGAAAGCATGAAAAAGCAAGGAAATATGACATTTCCAACGGAATACAGTAATACTCCAGAAACAGAGCCCAATCAAAAAGAAATTCACCAAATCCCAGAAAAAGAATTCGAAACTGTGATACTAACAAAACTCAGTGAGATGCAAGAGAATCCAAGAAACAAAATTAATAAATCAAAAAAAATTTGAAGATTTAAATGACAAATTTACCAAAGAGACAGATAGCATGAAGAACCAAAGAGAAATTCCGGAACTGAAGAAGTTCTTGAATGCAATACAAAATGCATTTGAAAGCTTTAACAATCAACTAGACCAAGAAAAGGAAGACCTCAGAACTTGAATAAATGTCTTTTTAAATAACCCAGTCAAATGAAAATAATAATTAAAAAAAAATACTTTTAACAATGAGCAAAGCAGGGCTGGGTGCAGTGGCTCACATCTATAATCCCAGCACTTTGGGAGGCCAAAGGAGGTGAATTGTTTGAGCCTAGGAATAAAGAATATACACAGTAAAGAAACAATTAACAGTATGACAGAAACAAAACTTCATGTATCGGCTGGGCACGGTGGCTCACGCCTGTAATCCCAACACTTTGGGAGGCCGAGCCAGGTGGATTGCCTGAGGTCAGGAGTTCCAGACCAGCCTGACCAACATGGAGAAACCCTGTCTCTATTAAAAATACAAAATTAGCCAGGTGTGGTGGCACATGCCTGTAATCCCAGCTACTTGAGGGGCTGAAGCAGAAGAATTGCTTGAATCCGGGAGGCAGAGGTTGTCGTGAGTCAAGATCAGAGCACTCCAGCCTGGGCAATAAGAGTGAAACCCCATCAGAAAAACAAACAAACAAACAAAAAACCTCATGTATCAATAATTACTTTGAATGTAAATGAATTAAATTCTCCACTTAAAAGATACAGACTGGGCCGGATACTGTGGCTCACACCGTAATTCCAGCACTTTGGGAGGCCAAGGTTGGGGGGGGATTGCTTGATGTCAGGAGTTTATCAGTCTGGCCAACATGGCAAAACCTTATCTCTACTAAAAAAGAAAAAAAAAAAATAGCCAGGTGTGCTGGCATGGATCTGCAATCTCAGCTACTTGGGAGGCTAAGGGATGAAAATCACTTGAACCTGAGAGGTGGAGATTGCAGTGAGCCAATATCATGCCAATGCACTCTAGTCTGGGTGACAGAGTGAAACTGTAAAAAGGAAACAAAAGAAAGAAAGGAAATAAAAAAATAAAAGGAAAGAAGGAAAGAGAGAAAGAAGAATGGAAGAAATAAAGAACAAATGAAAGGAAGAAAGAGAGAAGAAAGAGAGAGACTAGATGAATGGATGAAAAAATATGATCCAACTATACACTGACTACAAGAAACGCATTTTACCTGCAAAGACTCATATACACAGAAAGTAAAGGGATAGAAAGATATTCTATGCCATAAAAAAGAGTAGGAGTAGCTATACTTTTATCAGATAAAACAGACTTTAAGGAAAAAACAGTAAAATAGGACAAGGAGGCCGAGTGCGATGGCTCACACCTGTAATCCCAACACTTGGGAGGCCAAGGCAGGGCGGATCACAAGGTCAGGAGTTCAAGACCAGCCTGACCAACATAGTGAAACCCAGTCTCAATTAAAAAAGAAAAGGACAAAGAAGGTCATTATGTAATGATAAAGGGATCAATCCAGAAAGAGAATATAACAGTTTTTTATATATATAAATTCATATATATATATGTATATATGCACACCCATTGGAACATCCAGATTTATAAAACAACTATTACTAGATCTAAAAAGAGAGATAAATTCCAATGAAATGTTAGTGGGGGATTTCAACACTCTGCTTTCAGCAGTAGACAGATCATATAGACAGAAAATCAACAAAGAAATATTAGGCATAAAATGGTCTTTAGACCAAATGGACCTAAAAGACATTTACAGGATATTTTATCCAACAACTGTAGAACACATAACCTTCTCATCAGCACATGAACATTCTCCAGCATAGACCATATGTTAGGCCACAGGACAAGACTCAACAAATTTTTAAAAATTGAAATTATATCAAATATGTCCTCATAACACGATGGAATAAAACTAGAAATCAATACCAAGAGAAACTTTGAAAACTATACAAATACATGGAAATTAAACAATGTTCTCCTGGATGACCACTGGGTAAATAAAGAAATTAAGATGGAGGCTGGTGCAGTGGCTCATGCCTGTAATCCCAGCACTTTGGGAAACTGAGTGAGGTCAGGAGGCTGATCACGAGGTCAGGAGTTTAAAACCAGCCTGGCCAATATGGTGAAACCCATCTATACTAAAAATACAAAAATTAGCTGAGTGTGGTGGCACACACCTGTGGTCCCAGCTGCTTGGGAGGCTGAGGCAGGAAAACCTCTTGAACCTGAAAGGTGGAGGTTGCAGTGAGCTGAGATCATGCCACTACACTCCAGCCTGGGCAGCAGAGTGAGATTCCATCTCAAAAAAAAAAAAAGAAAGAAAAAAGAAAAAAAAATTAAGAAGGAAATAAAAAAGTTTATTGAAACAAATAAAAATGGAAATATACCCAAACTTGTGGGATACAGGGAAAGCATGTTAAAAGGAAGTTTATAGGAATAAACACCTACATTAAAAAGTAGAAAAATTTCAAACAATCTAACAATGCACTTCAACAAAACAGAACAGGAAGAACACAAAAAATGCCAAATCAGCAGAAGAAAAATAATAAAGATCAGAGCAGAACAAAATACAATATTGATGTTAAAAAATACAAAGGATCAACAAAACAAAAAGTTAACAAAATAATAGCAAACTGAACCCAACAGCATATCAAAAAAATAACATAATGTGATAAAGTAGGATTTACACCAAAGATGCAAGGATGTTTCAACATACATGAATCAATCAATGTGATACATCACATCAACACAATGAAGGCCAAAATCCATATGATGTCTCAATAAACACAGAAGAAGCATTTAATAAAATTCAACGTCTTTTCATGATAAAAACTCCCAACAAACTACGCATAGAAGGATCATGCCTTAATATAATAAAGGCTTTATGTGACAAAATCCCATAGCTAACATCATACGGAATGGTGAAAAGTCAAAAGCTTTTCTCCAGAAACTGGGAAAAGACAAGTATACTCAGTTTCACCTCTCCTACTCAACATAGTACTATTCTGTCCATCCAATGGGGAGCTGCACATCAGCCCTGTCTCCTATCTGCCATCTTCCTGGCAAGAGCTCATAAAACAAGTTCCAGAATAATCTTATATTTAGAAAAATCTAACACTCCATCAGAACACTCTCAGAACTGATAAGTAAATTCAGTAGATTTTCAGGATACAAAATCAATATACAGAAATAAGCAGCATTTCTATTCATCAACAATAAAATAGCTGAAAAAGAAATGAAGAAGGCAATTCCATTTACAATAGCTATAAAAAATATGTTAAAATGCCTAGGAATAAATTATACCAAAGAGGTGAAAGATCCCTACGAGGAAAACTACAAAATACTGATGAAAGAAATTGAAGTGGACACAAGCAAATGGAAAGAAATTCCATGCTAATGGATCAGAAGAATTAATATCATTAAAATGACCATATTGCCCAAAACAATCTACATATTTAATGTAATACCTATTACAATACCAATGTCATTTTCCACAAAAGTAGAAAAAACAATTCTAAAATTGGTATAGAACCAAAAAAGAGCCTGAATAGGCAAAGCCATCCTGAGCAAAAAGAACAAAGCTGGACGTATCATAATATCTGAGTTCAAAACATTTTACAAGGCTGTAGTAACCAAAACAGTACAGTACTGGTATAAAAAACAGACACATAGACCAATAGAATAGAACAGAATATGGGAGAGAATCATGGCAGATGGGAGGCAGGACTAGCTTGCAGCTCCGACTTGGACAGACAGAGCAGTGTGTGGAGTCTCACAGCGTGTGGAGTCTCACATCGTGAACTTTTGCTCCAGACCTACTGCAGGAATAAATTGGGGAAGTCAAGAGAACCCACAGACCCTCTGAAGGAAGCAGATTGCTCCTGCAGGACCTGGGAGACATCCCAAATACTGTGAGTGTCCAAACTGTGGAAGTGGGAAAGGGGGATCATCCACCCCTGAACATACACCTCACTGGGGAACCTGAAAGTCTAGACCATGGGAAAAGATTCTGATCTGACCTGGAGCTGAGTCAATTTAGAGAGCTGAGGGAAATACAGGAGTAGAGGAAGCAGCAGAAGGGATTTGTCTTTGGAACTAATACTCGGCTACTCGTTACTTATGTAAATTTCTGCTGTGTCTTAAATTTCTCCTCAGAAAATGGGATTTTCTTTTCTATTGCATTGTCAGACTGCAAATTTTTCAAACTGTTATGCAGTTTCCCTTTTAAAACTGAATGCCTGAATGCTTTTAAAGGCACCCAAGTCACCTCTTGAATGCTTTGCTGCTTAGAAATTTCTTCCATCAGATACCCTAAATCATCTCTCTCAAGTTCAAATTTCCACAGATCTCTAGGGCAGGGGCAAAATGCCACCAGTCTCTTTGCTAAAACATAACAAGAGTCACCTTTGCTTCAGTTCCCAACAAGTTCCTCATCTCCATCTGAGACCATCTCAGCCTGGATTTCATTGTCCATATCATTATTCAACAGGTCTTCAGGAAGTTCCACACTTTCCCACATTTTTCTTTCTTCTTCAGAGCCCTCCACACTGTTGCAATCATATATCTGTTACCCAAGTCCAAAGTTGCTTCCACATTTTTGGGTATATTTTCAGTGGTGCCCCAATCTACTGGTACCAATTTACTGTACTAGTCTGTTTCATGCTGCTGATAAAAATGTACCTGAGACAGGGCAATTTACAAAAAAATAGAGGTTTAATTGGACTTACAGTTTCATGTGGCTGGGGAAGCCTCACAATCATGGTGGAAGGCAAGGAGGAGCAAGTCACATCTTACATGGATGGCAGCAAAGAGAGATCTTGTGAGGGCAACTCTGTTTTCAAAACCATCAGATCACCTGAGACACATTCACTATCATGAGAACAGCATGGGAAAGACCCATCCCCATAATTCAATCATCTCCCATAGTGTGCCTTTCATAACATGTGGGAATTATGGGAGCTACAAGGTGAGATTTGGATGGGGACACAGAGCCAAATTATATCACCCTAGAACAAATGGACTTAACAGATATTTACAGAACATTCTACTCAGCAACTGCAGAATATACATTTTATTTTCATCAGCACATGGAACATTTCCCAAGATAGACATTATAATAGGACACAAAACAAGTCTCAATAAGTTTAAGAAAATCAAAATTTCATGAAGTACCCTCTGAGACCACAGTGGAATAAAACTAGAAATTAACTCCAAAATGAATCCTCAAAACTATACAAATACATGTAAATTAAATAATCTGCTCCTGAATGATCTTTGAGTCAACAATAAAATCAAGATGAAAAATTTTAAAATCTTTGAACTGAACCATAATGGTGACATATCTTATCAAAAACTCTGGAAGGGCCAGGTGCGGTGGTTCACATGTGTAATCTTGGCACTTTGGGAGGCTGAGGCAGGTCAATTACCTGAGGTCAGGGATTTCAAGATCAGCCTGGCCAACATGGTGAAATCCCGTCTCTACTAAAAATACAAAAATTAGCAAAGTGTGGTGGTGTGTGCCTATAATCCCAGCTACTTGGGAGCCTGAGGCAGGAGAATCACTTGAACCTAGGAGGTGGAGGTTGCAGTGAGCCAAAATTGTGCCACTGCACTCTGGCCTCGGCAACAAGAGTGAAACTGTCTCAAAAAACAAAGAAAAAACAAAAACAAATACGAAAACAAAAACTCTGGGAGACAACAAAAGCGGTGCTAAGAGTAAAGTTCATAGCATTAATGCCTACATCAAAAAGTCTGAGAGAGCACAAATAGACAATCTAAAGTCGCTCTTCAAGGAACCAGAGAAACAAGAATAAACCAAACCCAAACCCAGCAGAATAAAAGAAACAACAAAGATCAGAGCAGAAATAAATGAAATTGAAACAAAAAACACAAAAGATAAATGAAATGAAAAGCTAGTTCTTTCAAAAAATAAATGAAATTGACAGACCATTAGCAAGATTAACCAAGAAAAGAAGAGAGAAGATCTAAATAAGCTCAATTAGAAATGAAACGAGATATTACAACCAATACCACAGAAATACAAAACATCATTGAAGGCTACTGTGAACACCTTTATGCAGACAAAGTCTAGAGGAGATAGATAAATTCTCAGAAATATACAACCCTCCTAGAAATAGAAACTCTGAACAAACCAATAACAAGTAGCAAGAGTAAAATAATAATTTTAAAACTGCCAAAAAGAAAAAGTCTGGGACCAGATGTATTCACAGCTGAATTCTATCAGACATTCAAGGAAAAATTGATATCAATCTTACTGAAACTATTCCAAAAGATAGTGAGAGAGAGAATTATCCCTAAATCATTATATGAAGCCAGTATCACCCTAATACTAAAACTGGGAATAGGCAAAAGAAAAAAAAACTATATACCAATATTCCTGATGAACATAGGTGCAAAAATCCTTAACAAAATACTAACTGAGTCCAACAGCATGTCAAAAAGATAATACACCATGATCAAGTGGGTTTCATGCTAGGGATGCAAGGATGGTTTAGCATATGCAAGTCCACTCAAAACCGCACAACTACATGGAAACTGAACAACCTGCTCCTGAATGACTACTGGATAGATAATGAAATGAAGGCAGAAATAAAGATGTTTTTTGAAACCAATGACAATGAAGACACAACGTATCAGAATCTCTGGGACACATTTAAAGCAGTGTGTAGAGGGAAATTTATAGCACTAAATGCCCACAAAAGAAATGAGAAAAGATCTAAAATCGACACCTTAACACCACGATTAAAAGAACTAGAGGAGCAAGATCAAAGAAATTCAAAAGCTAACAGAAGACAAGAAATAACTAAGATCAGAGCAGAACTACAGGAGATAGAGACACAAAAAACCCTTCAAAAAAGTCAATGAATTCAAGGGCTGGTTTTTTGAAAAGATCAACAAAATAGATAGACTGCTAGCTAGACTAATAAAGAAGAAAAGAGAGAATAATCTAACAGATGCAATAAAAAATGATAAAGGGGATATCATCACTGATCCCACAGAAATACAAACTACCATCAGAGAACACTATAAACACCTCTATGCAAACAAACCAGTAAATCTAGAAAAAAAAGATAAATTCCTGGACACTTACAACCTCACAAGACTAAACCAGGAAGAATTTGAATCCCTGAATAAACCAACAACAAGGTCTGAAATTGAGGCAGCAATTAACAGCCAACCAATCAAAAAAAGTGCAGGACCACACGGGTTCACAGACAAATTCTACCAGAGGAGGTACAAAGAGGAGCTGGTACCATTCCTTCTGATACTATGCCAAACAACAGAAAAAGAGGAAATCCTCCCTCATTTTGTGAGACCAACATCTTCCTGATACCAAAAACTGGCAGAGACACAACTAAAAAAGAAAATTTCAGGCCGATATCTATGATGAACATTGATATGAAAATTCTCAATAAAATACTGGCAAACCGAATCTGACAGCACATCAAAAAGCTTATCCATCACAATCAAGTAGGCTTCATCCCTGGGATGCAAGGCTGGTACAACATACGGAAATCAATAAACGTAATCCATCACATAAACAGTACCAAAGACAAAAACCACATGATTATCTCAATAGATGCAGAGAAGGCTGTCAACACAATTCAACAGCCCTTTATGCTAAAAACTCTCAATTAACTAGGTATCAATAGAACATAACTCAAAATAATAAGAGCTATTTATGATAACCCACAGCCAATATCATACTGAATAGACAAAAACTGGAAGCATTCCCTTTGAAAACCAGCACAAGACAAGGATGTCCTCTGTCACCACTCCTATTCAACGTAGTATTGGAAGTTCTGGCCAGGGCAATCAGACAAGAAAAAGAAATAAAGGGTATTCAATTAGGAAAAGAGGAGGTCAAATTGGCTCTATTTGCAGATGACACGATGGTATGTTTAGAAGAACCCGTTGTCTCAGCCCAACATCTCCTTAAACTGATAAGCAACTTCAGTAGAAGTCTCAGGATACAAAATCAATGTACAAAAATACCAAGCATTCCTATACACCAATAACAGACAATCATGAATGAACTCCCATTCACAATTGCTACAAAGAAAATAAAATACTTAGGAATACAACTAACAAAGGATGTAAAGGACCTCTTCAAGGAGAATTACAAACCATTACTCAAGGAAATAAGAGAGGACACAAACACATGGCAAAACATTCCATGCTCATGGTTAGGAAGAATCAATGTCATGAAAATGGCCATACTGCCCAAAGTAATTTATAGATTCAATGCTATCACCATCAAGCTACCATCAACTTTCTCCACAGAACTGGAAAAAAAACACCTTAAATTTCATATGGAACCAAAAAAGAGCCCACATAGCCAAGACAATCCTAAGCAAAAAAACAAAACAAAACAAACAACAACAACAAAAAAACAAAGCTGGAGAGCATCATGCTACCTTACTTCAAACTATCCTACAAGGCTACAGTAATCAAAACAGCATTGTACTGGTACCACAAACAGAGATATAGACCAATGGAACAAAACAGAGAACTCAGAAATAATGCCATAAATCTACAATCATCTGATCTTTGACAAACCTGACAAAAACAACAATGGGGAAAGGATTCCCTGTTTAATAAATGGTGTTGGGAAAACTGGCTAGCCATACACAGAAAGCTGAAACTGGATCCCACCCTTACACCTTATACAAAAATTAACTCCAGATGGATTAAAGATTTAAGCATAAGACCTAAAACCATAAAGACCCGAGAAGAAAACCTAGGCAATACCATTCAGGACATAGGCATGGGCAAGGACTTCATGACTAAAACACCAAAAGCAATGGCAACAAAAGCCAAAATAGACAAATGGGATCTAATTAAACTAAAGAGCTTCTGCACAGAAAAATAAACTATCATTAGGCCGGGCGCAGTGGCTCACGCCTGTAATTCCAGCACTTTGGGAGGCCAAGGTGGGCGGATCATGAGGTCAAGAGATCGAGACCATCCTGGCCAACATGGTGAAACCCCATCTCTACTAAAAATACAAAAAAATTAGCTGGGCCTGGTGGCGTGTGCCTGTAGTCCCAGCTACTCAGGAGGCTGAGACAGGAGAATTGCTTGAACCCAGGAGGCGGAGGTTGCAGTGAGCCAAGGTTGCGCCACTGCACTCCAGCCTGGCGCCTGGTGACGGAATGAGACTCTGTCTCAAAAAAAAAAAAAAAAAAGTATCTTTAGTGAAGTGGCAACCACCAAAATAGGAAAAAAAATTTTGCAATCTACCCATCTGACGAAGGGCTAATATCCAGAATCTACAAAGAACTTAAACAAATTTACAAGAAAAAATAAACAACCCCATCAATAAGTGGGTGAAGAATATGAACAGATACCTCTCAAAAGAAGGCATTTATGCAGCCAACAAGCATATGAAGAAAAGCTCATCATCACTGTTCATTAGAGAAATACAAATCAAAACCACATTGAGATACCATCTCACGTTAGTTAGAATGATAATCATTAAAAAATCAGGAGACAACAGATACTGGAGAGGATGTGGAGAAATAGGAACACTTTTACACTGTGGGTGGGAATGTAAATTAGTTCAACCATTGTGGAAGACAGTGTGATGGTTCCTCAATGATCTAGAACTAGAAATACCATTTGACCCAGCAATCTGATTACTGGGCATATACCCAACGGATTATAAATCATTCTGTTATAAAGACACATGCACACATATGTTTATTGCAGCACTGTTCACAATAGCAAAGACTTGGAACCAACCCAAATGCACATCGATGATAGATTGGATAAAGAAAATGTGGCACATATACATCATGGAATAGTATGTAGCCATAGAAAAGGGTGAGTTCATGTCCTTTGCAGGGACATGGATAAATCTGGAAATCATCATTCTCAGCAAACTGACACAAGAACAGAAAACCAAACACCATATGTTCTTACTCATAAGTGGGTGTTGAACAATGAGAACACATGAACACAGGGAGAGGAACATCATACACTGGGGCCTGTTGAGGGATGGGGGGCAGCTAAACGAGGGATAGAAGTGGGGGTTAAGGAGGGGATAGCATTAGGAGAAATACCTAATGTAGATGACAGGGTGATGGATGCAGCAAACCATCATGGCGTGTGTATACCGATGTAACAAACCTGCAAGTTCTGCACATGTACCCCAGAACTTAAAGTACAATAAAAAAAAATGCAAGTCAATAAATGTGATACATCACATAAACAGAATTAAAAACAATAATCATATCATCAACTCAATAGGCACAGAAAAAACATTTGCAAAATTCACCATCACACTATAATTAAAACCCTCAGCAAAACTGGCATAGAAGGGACATACATCAAGTTAATAAAAGCCATCTATGACAAACCCACAGCCAGCATTATATTGAACAGGGAAAAGTTGAAAGCATTCCCCCTGAGAACTGGAAGGAGACAAGAATGCTCACTTTCACCACTCCTATTTAACATAGTATTAGAATATCCCACCTAGAATAATCAGACAAGAAAAAGAAATAAAGGTCATCCTAATAAGTAAAGAGGAAGTCAAAGCATCACTGTTCACTGATGATATAATCACATTCCTCAAAAACCCTAAAGAGTCATCCAAAAAGCTCCTAGAGCCAAAAAACTAATTCAGTAAACTTTCAGGATACAAAATCAATATATACAAATAAGTAGCACTGCTGTACACCAATCACCAAGCTGAGAATAAAAAATCTCAACCCCTTTTACAATAGCTGTCCCCCTAAAAAATAAATAAAATATTTAGGAATATACCTAACTAAGGAGGTGAAAAATCTCTACAAGGAAAATTACAAAACATTACTGAAAGAAATCATAGATGACACAAACAAATGGAAACACATCCATCCCATGCCCATGGATGGGTAGAATCAATATTGTGAAAATGACTATACTGCCAAAAGCAATCTACAAATTAAATGCAATTCCCATCAAAATACTACCATCATTCTTTGCAGATCTAGAAAAAAAGCAATTCTAAAATTCATATGGAACCAAGAAAGAGCACACATAGCCAAAGCAAATAATAAATCTGGAGGCATCGCATAACCTGATTTCAAAATATATTATAAGGCCATAGTCACCAAAACAGCATGGTGCTGGTATAAAAATAGGCACATAGACCAATGGAACAGAATAAAGAACCCAGAAATAAACCCAAATACTTACAGTCGACTGATCTTTGACAAAGCAAACAAAAACATGAAGTTGGGAAAGGACACCCTATTCAACAAATGGTGCTGGAATAATTGACAAGCCACATGAAGGAGAATGAAACTGGATCCTCATCTCTCACTCTACAAAAACCAACTCAAGATAGATCAAGGACATAAATCCAAGACCTGAAACTATAAAAATTCTAGAATATCTTCTAGGAACCCTTCCAGACATTGGCGTAGGCAAAGGTTTCATGATCAAGAACCCAAAAGTGAATGCAATATAAACAAAGAAAAATAGCTGGGACTTAATTAAACTAAATGGCTCTTGCACTGCAAAAGGAACAGTCAGCAGAGTAAACAGACAACACACAGAGTGGGAGAAAATCTTCAAAATCTATGCATATGACAAAGGACTAATATCCAGAATATACAACAAACTCAAACAAATTAGCAAGTTAAAGAAACAAACAATCCCATAAAAAAAATGGGTTAAGGGCATGAACACACAATTCTTAAAAGAACACATACAAATGGCCAACAAACAGGAAAAATTGCTCAGCAACACTAATAATCAGGAAAATGCAAATCAAACCCACAATGTCATACCATCTCACTCCTGCAAGAATGGCTATAAGTAAAAAATCAAGAAATAATAGATATTGGCATGGATGTGGCGAACAGGGAACGCTTCCACTGCTGGTGGGAATGTAAACTAGTACAACCACTATTGAAAACAGTGTGGAGATTCCTTAAAGATTCCTAAAAGTAGAACTATCATTGATTCAGCAATCCCACTACTGGGTATCTACCAGAGGACAAAAAGTGATAATACAAAAAAGATACTTGCACACACATGTTTGTAACAGCACAATTCGCAGTTGCAAATGTGGAGCCAACCCAAATGCCCATCAATCAACGAGTGTATAAAGAAACCGTAGTATATAATAGGATACTACTCAGCCATAAAAAGGAATAAATTAATGGCATTTGCAGTGACCTGGTTGAGATTGGAGACTACTATTCTAAGTGAAGTAACTCAGGAATGGAAAACCAAGCATTGTATGTTCTCACTCACAAGTGGGAGCAAAGCTACAAGGATGCAAAAACATAAGAATGACACAATGGACTTTGGGGACTCAGCAGGAAAGGGTGGGAAGGGGTGAGGGGTAAAAGACTACAAATTGGTTGCACTGTATACAGCTCAGGTGATGGGGGCATCAAATTCTCAAAAATCATCACTAAAGAACTCATTCATGTAACCAAACACCACCTGTTCCCCAATAACTTATAGAAATAAATTTTTTTGAAAAAGAATAGAACAGAATAGAGAACCCAGAAATAGATCAATATATTTATAGCTGACTTATATTCAACAAAGGGGATATGACATCCTCTTCTATAAATGGTGCTGGGAACACTGGATAATCATATGCAGAAGCATGAAACTGAACCCCTACCTCTCATCATATACAAAAATCAACTCAAGATAGATTAAGGACTTAAATGTAATACCTGAAACTATAAATCTGCTAGAAGAAAACATAGAAAAAATTCTTCAGGACATTGGTCTAGGCAAAGATTTTATGACTCAGATCTCAAAAGCACTGGTAACAAAACCAAAAATGGACAAATGGAACTACATTAAATTAAAAAGCTTCTGCACAGCAAAAGAAACAATCTACAGAGTGAAGAGAAAACCTCTTGAATAGGAGAAAATACATGCAGCTACTCATCCAACAGGGAATGAATATTCAGAATATACAAGGAACTTGAACATCTCTAAAGTAAAAAAATAAATCATCCCAGCCATGTGTGGTGGCTCATGCCTGTAATCTCAGCACTTTGTGGCTATAGCAGGAGGATTGCTTGAGTCCAGGAGTTCAAGATCAGCCTGGGAAATGTAGCTAGACCTCAGTCTCTACTAAAATTAAAAAGAAACAATAGCCTGGTATGGTGGCATGAGCCTATAGTCCCAGCTGAAGGACTGAGGCAAGAGGATAGCTTGAGCCCAGGAATTTGATGCTGCAGTGAACTATAGTGCCACTGCACTCTAGCCTGGGCAACAGAGCAAGATCTAGTCTCAAAAATAAATAAATACATAATCCTATTTTTAAAATGAGAAAACGACATGAACAGATATTTCCCAAAAGAAGACATATATTTGTTCTCTTTATTGAGAAAAGAAAAATGAGAGAGAGCAAGAGAAAGAAAAGAAGACACAAAAATGGTCAACAGGTACATGAAATAATGCTGAACATACTAATCATCAGGGAAATGCAAATCAAAACCACAATGAGGCCAGGCTATAGTGGCTTATGACTGTAATGCCAACATTTTCAGAGGCCAAGGTGGAAGGATCACTTGAGCCGGGGGTTTGAGACCAGCCTGAGCAACATAGTGAGATCCCATCACTACAAAAACAAAACAAATGACCACGACGAGATATCATCTTACCCCAGTTAGGATGACTATTATGAAAAAGAAAAGAAAAAAAAACCCACAGGTGTTGGCAAGGATATGGAGAAAAGGGAACTGTTATTCACTGTTGATTGAAATGTAAATTAGTACAGCCACTAAGAAAAATAATATGGAGATTTCTCAAAAAAACTAAAAATAGAACTACAACACAATCAAGAAATCTCACTCTTTAATATTTATCCAAATGGAAAAAAATTAATATATCAAAGGGATACATGCACGTCCATGTTTATTGCAGCACTATTCACAGTAGCCAAGATATGGAATCCACCTAAGTGTCTATGAATGGATGAATGGAAAAAGAAAATGTAGTATATATAGACAATGGAACTATTCAGCCATTTAAAAAGATGAAATCATATCATTTGCAGTAACATGGATGGAAATGGATGTCATAATGTTAAGTGAAATAAGCCAGGCACAGAAAAACAAATATCATATGTTCTCACTCATATGTGAGAGTTTAAAAAGCTGATCACATCAGGGTAGAAGTAGAATAGATATCAGAAACTAGAAAAGTGGACAGAGATAAAGAGATGTTGGTTAATGGTTATGAAGGTACACTAGATGTAAAGAATAAATTCTAAGGTTTGTTAGTGGAGTAGAGTGACTATGGTTAATAACAGTGTATAGTATTTTTCAAAAAAACTAGAAGAGAGGACTTGAAATGTGCTCAGTGCATAAAAATGATAAATCATGGTTGGTAGATACCCTAAACACCCGGACTTGACCATTACATTGCATGCATGTAACAAAATATCACATGTACCCCACGAATATGTTCAAATATAATGTATCCAACCATTTTTAAATTAAAAACAAAAACCAATCCCCCAAACCCAAACATGTAGTTTAGTTTTTATTTTACAGAAACAAAGCATAATGAAAATTTCACTTATACATTCCAAATCTTCAGAACTTATATTATTAAGTAAATGAATACACCAAAATATTAAGATAAATATTTTCAATTTCCAAATTACAACCAGTTGGTAAATAGGAAAAAAAAATGAAAAAAATAGAATAACAAGAAAAAGAAGATAGGAGAGAGCCAAATCCAGAGAAAAAGGAGAGAAAATAGGAGCAAGTATAGAAATGAAATTGTCCTTATACAAAGGCTGACTTACCTTTCAGCTAAAGAAACTTAATATTTATGACCCTTTCTTGCAGGAGCATTTTTTATTTTTTGAGACAGAGTTCCACTCTTATTGCCTAGGCTGGAGTGCAATGGCGTGATCTCGGCTCACTGTAACGTCCGCCTCTTGGGTTCAAGTGATTCTCCTGCCTCAGCCTCCCGAGTAGCTGGGATTACAGGCACGCGCCACCACGCTCAGCTAATTTTTTGTATTTTTAGTAGAGACAGGGTTACTTCATGTTGGTCAGGCTGGTCTCAAACTCCTGACTTCAGGTGATCTGCGTGCCTCGGCCTCCCAAAGTGCTAGGATTACAGGCGTGAGCCACCGCCCCTGGCCTGGAGCCTTTTAACATCATACATTTTTGTATAATTTGCAAAAAGTAAGATAATTTAACAGGAAATTGTTAAGACTGCTGTCTTTCTTCACTCTGACTTCTCATTCATCATACATTTGCCCCTTGTTAGGTGGCAATAGTGTGTCTGTAGATATTTCAGAGATTCAAGCAAGGTAAAGTTAACTTGGGGATACACTTAAAATAGAGAAATATACTTACGGTTTTACATTCACTCCATGTATAGTTAAATTTATTTCATGGGACATAAATAGGTTTAAACTAAAGATGCCTGATTCTAATTCTAATGATCTTAGAACTCTCAATATTGTGTTTTATGTGCTTACTAATTACCCATAGGCCTTGATTCTTCAATGTAAAGTCATAATAATATATTGTTACTTGCCAATATTTGATATTATTTACTTCCTCTCTACCAAGAGAGAGGCAGAGAAGTAGTAAATAAAAGACATCAACTCATTATTGTAGTCATTTATTCTCTGCCACACTATTGTTTACTACATTCTAGCCATACTGGATGCCTTACCTTTACCAGACCACGTCCCTGACCATTCTCTTTTCCCAGCCTCAAATGAATCTGCCCAAGCACATCTATACAGGTTATTATTAATTTCTTGCTGATATTACTTCAAATACTGACATTGATAAAGATAATCCCTCATTTCTAATTTACTATGACAACAATGACATCAATGATAAACTGGTTAATGAATGTCATTAATTCTAACAGTATCTAAGGTAAATGACTACTGTATAGTAACTGAAGAGAAATAAAATTATTTTTCATAATGTATGTTTGATCAATTGTAGTCTCCCACCAAGGAGTGACTACGGTTTGTTGGTCAAAGTGGTAGATTATTATAGTCACAACACATCATTTGATGATCTCCCCAGATCCTTACTACATGAATGCAATATATATGCTTGGCTACTGGAAGATGTCCAATATCAACTTCCACATCTGAAACAAGAGATTACGAAGGAAGATACTAGTAGAAAGACTTGAAGTTCCAATTATATCCCCAGTTGTAAATCAAAAACAATACTGTAGATTGACCTCTACTTTTTGACTGTGATGGAATAGCTTGTACAATATTAATGTTCCTTCTAATTACAATGAGTACAGCCATGCAAACACAAAAAATAGGCCAGGAACAGTGGCTCATATCTCTAATCCCAGCACTTCAGGAGGCAGGAGGATCACTTGAGTCTAGGAGTCTTAAGACCAGCTTGGGCAACATAGCAAGACCCAGTATCTACAAAAATAAAAAATTAACTGGGCATGGTGGCACGTGCCTACAGACCTAGTTACTTGGGAGGCTGAGGCAAGAGGATTGCTTGAGCACTGGAGCTCAGGAAGCTGAGTCTGCAGTGAGCTATGATCACACCACTGCACTCCAGCCTGTGTGACAGAGCAAGACCCAAAAAAACCCCACAAAAAATACATGCTCAAGGGAATCATAAAACTCTCAAGGTGACCACAGCTTGAGAAGATGAGATCATGAAAAGAAGACAACAAGAGAGGTGAGCCAATATCCTGCAATTGCTTTATGCCTAAAGAAATTATTTTATTTTTAGGGCAGAGCAAGAGACTGATAATTCTAGCAGAAAACTTATGGGCATGGAGAGACGAAGAATGGTATGTGGGGCTGCCAAATTTAAGGGGTCAGGATGTCAGTGAAACAGTAGACAATTACAGCCAGAAAGAAACTTAAACCCTGCTTCAAGTCAGATCCATTCCAGATTAAAGTAAGGATCAGTTTCTACTCTATATGCCTAATAGAAGAAAAGGCAAATTCCTTCTGGAAGAAAAGTGCATCACTGAAAAAAAGAAAGAATGACTTAATTATTAGACTGGAGATAAATTTTATAATACCTATAATGAATATGTTCAAGATAATAGAAATCATAATGAAAAAATTCATTAAAGAAATAGAATGTATCAAAAGAATTAAATAGAAATTCTAGAAGTAAAAAATGACAATGATATAAATTTTTAAAAACTCCTATAGATGGGTCAATATTGGCAAAAATAACGAAGAACCTCCAAAAACTCTCCTCTCCATAAAAGCAATAAGAAAAGTGACAAAAATTATGTAAAAAAAAAACTTTTTCAGAACTCTGGGAATTAACCAAAGTCTTGCAGCAATCCAGGAAATATTTACTAAAGAAAAATGGTGCAATCTCAATAAGAACAGTGAATTTTGTGACATTTTAACTTTTACAATTCCCATTTTGTCCTCTCAGGTTCTGCAGTAGAGTTGAAAACCAACAGCCTATAATCACAGCGAAAACCAGCAGCCTGGAGGGAGCAGAATAGAGCTGGGGCTTTTCTAAAACCTCATAATCAGAGAATTGTCATTATTTTACCTGTCTGGTGGTTTCCTGGAATAGCCAGTTGCAAAGTAGTTCTTATTTGACCTGACTGGGCACTTGTCCAGTGCAAAAATCCTTTTCCATGAAAGCATTTATTGGAAATAATTAAAGGCAACTGAGTTGCCAGAGGCAGTTGATAATGGTTGAGGAAAATAAGAGACTAAATAAAAGCTTAAAGGGAAAATCTGGGAAATGAGATGTCCAAGGGTTTTGATTATTTCCATCATATTCCTGGAAATCTAGAAGGCCATGCACATATGCAGGACTGGGTGCACACTTAGGAAAGACCTGAGAAGATTGCAAATGTTCTTCTTGGACTGGCTCTGGCGCTCTGTACAAGGAGGAAATAAAGGGTAAAGCAGAGTTGTCAACTATCTGGCTGAGTGTTGAAGGTATTCACCAACATGCATACAGAACCTGCTGTGGTTTGAATGTGGCTTGTCCCCACCAAAACTTATTTTGAGGTTTGGTTCCTAATGTGGTGGTGTTGGGAGATGGTGCCTTTAAGAGGTGCTTAGGTCATTAAGTTGGATTGATGTATTTCTTGAAAGACTGGGTTAGTTATCAAGGGATTGATTGATTAGTTCCTCTGAGAGTGAGTTGCTATAAAGTGAGTTTGCCTCTCTTGTTTTGTCCTCTTCACATATACCTGGTTCTCTTTTTGTTTCTCTGCCTTGTTTTGACATAGCACAAGGACCTCAGCAGAAGCCACCAAATGGCAGCTGTCTAATATTGAACTTCTCAGCCTGCAGAAACATGAATAAAATAAACCTCTTTTCTTTATAAATTACCTTATTTCAGGTATTCTGTTATAGCAACACAAAACAAAGATGTCCCTCAGGAAAGACTAGGAGATGCGTTTATTCCTGGCATTTTAGGAAACCTTTGTTCAAACATTAGGTGACCACTAAGCTATCTGAGAAAAAGTTTCATAGCTACACATAACAAAGAATTAGACTTTGCAAGATTTGTTTAGAAAAGTCACAAAACAAAACAATAACAAACAGTGAAAACAAACCTTAGAAGGGAAAGGGAGAGAAGAATCTGATTATCTGGGTTGCCACATCATATTACACAAAATATCTAGTTTTCAACAAAAAATTATAAGACATGTAACGAAATAATAAAGTATGGCCTGTACATAGGGGGAAAATTAACAAATAAAAAATGTCTCTAAGGAAGCCCAGCAATTAGACTTACTAGACAAAGACATTAAATAAGCATTTAAAATATATTCAAAGAACTGAAGGAAATCATGTTTACTAAAGGAAAGTGTAGGAATGATGTCTCACCACCAATAGAGACTATAGTGGCAGGAATAACAAAAAAGAACCAAATAGAAATTCTGGAGTTGAAAAATACAATAACAGAAATGAAAATTTCACCAAACTGGCTTGACAGCAGATTTGAGCAGGCAGAAGAAATAAGCAACAAAGTTAAATGTAGGTCAATTTATATTATCCAGTTTGAGGAAGAAAAAGAAACATGTGGGAATAAAAATGAACAGAGCCTCAGAGACCTGTAGAACACCATAAGCAGACCAAAATATGTATAGTTGTAGTCCCAAAATGAAAGAGTGCCAGAAAGAGTGTTTGAAGAAATGATGGCTGAAAACTTTGCAAATTTAATGAAAAATGTTAATTTACATATCTAGAAATCTTAATGGACTGTAAGCAGAATAAACTCAAAGAGATCCAGACCTACACACATTGTAATCAACCTGTTGAAAGGTGAAGACAAAGGTATCATCTCAAAACCAGTAAGACAGAAGTGACTCATCACATTCAACCAAGAAGACTGACAGATGATCTTTCATTAGAAACCATGGAGGGCCAGGAGCAGTGGCTCATGTCTTTAATCCCAGCACTTTGGGAGGCTGAGGTGGGGGGATTGCTTGAGTGCAAGAGTTCACCACCCCATTTCTATTTAAAAAAAAGTAAAAAACACAAAAAGGAGACAGAAAGAAAGAAAGAAAGAAAGAAAGAAAGAAAGAAAGAAAGAAAGAAAGAAAGAAAAGAAAGATAGAAAGAAAGAAGAAAGAAAGAAAGAAATAATTTCCAAAGAAAGAAAGAATTTAGAAAGAAAGAAAGAAGGAAGGAAGAAACCATGGAGGCTAGCATGCAATTGAAAGACATATTCAAAGTGCTGAGGGTAAAAGCTGTCAGTTAAAAACTCTAAATCTGGTAAAACTATCCCTCAAAAATGAAGGAGAAATTAAGACATTTCCAGGTTAAAAGAGAGAGATCTAATCATTAGCAAGACAGCACTATTAAAATACTTTCAGGCTGAAGTAAAAGGACACTAGAATATAGTGTAATATAGTCAAATCCATGTAAGGAAATAAAGGCACCAATAAAGGTAACTGAAATAGGTAAGTATAAAAGACAATATAAATGTACTTTTAATGACTTTTTTCTCCTATTTAATTTAAAACTTCAGAAAACAACATTTATAAATCTGTGTTGGTAGACACACATGTAATGATGGTGTAATTTGTGTGATGATAACAGCATGGGGGTAGGGAACAGAGCTATATAGAAATAAAGTGTCTGTATATTATTGAAATTAAGTTGGTATTAATACAAAGTAGATTATTAATATGTTAATTTTAATCTGTAAACTAATCACTAAGACAAAAAAGTAGAGGAACTAAAAAAAGTACAGTAAAAGAAATGACGAGTGAATTAAAATGATACAAAATACCAAAAAAAGCAGTAATAGAGGAACAAAAAAGACATAAGGAAAATAGAAAATAGCCAGGTGAGGTGGCTCACGCCTGTAATCCCAGCACTTTGGGAGGTTGAGGCAGATGGATCACTAGGTCAGGAGTTCGAGAGCAGCCTGGCCAACATAGTGAAACCCCGTCTCTACTAAAAAATACATAAAATTAGCTGGGTGTGGTGGCTAATCACAGCTACTCAGGAGGCTGATGCACAAGAATTGCTTGAACCCAGGAGGTGGAGATTGCGGTGAGCCGAGATCACGCCATTGCACTCCAGACCGGGTGACAGAGCGAGACTCAGGCTCGAGAAAAAAAAAAAAAAGAAAGAAAGAAAAAAAAGAAAAACAGAAAATAAACAATGAAATGGCAGACATAACATGTTACAGTAATCACACTAAATATAAATGCATTACACATTTGAATTAAGACAGGTTAGGAGAATGGATAAACTAAAAATGATTCAACTATATATTCTCTGCTAGAGACAAACCTTAGATACAGAGTTACAAAGAGGTTGAAAGTACAAGGTAGGAAAAAATGCACCATGCAAAGAGCAACCAAAAGAAAGCTGGAATGACTGCACTATGCCATGCAAAATAGACTTTAATACAAAACTTGCCACTAGAGAAAAGTAAGGACATTTTAATGATAAAAGAGAAATTTATAGCTGCAAACACCTACATTAAAAAAGAAGAAAAATTGCAAATTAATGACAACCTTCCACTTTAAGAAATTAGAAAAGAGGCCAAGCATGGTGGTTCACATCTATAATCCCAGCACTTTGGGAGTCTGAGGTGGGTGGATCACTTGAAGTCAGGAGTTTGAGACCAGTCTGGCCAACATGATGAAACCCCATCTCTACTAAAAACACAAAAATTAGCCTGGCGTGACAGCAGGCACCTATAATCCCAGCTACTCAGGAGGCTGAGGCAGGAGAATCATTTGAATCTGGGAAGGAGAGATTGCAGTGAGTGGAGATTGCACCACTGCACTCCAGCCTGGATGACAGAACAAGACTCCATCTCAAAAAACAAAACAAAACAAAACAAAAAACAAAAAACTCTATCTCAAAAAAAAAAAAGAATAAAGAAAAAAGAAATTAGAAAAGACTAAGATAAACCAGAACTAGTGGAAGGAATGTCAGAATGGGAATAAATGAACCAGGAGATTAAAAAATGATAGAGGAAATCAACAAAACTAAAAGTTTTTGCTTTTAAAGAATCAAAACAGGAAACTTCAGCTAGACTAAGAAAAAAAAAAGAAAAGAATCAAATTATACAAATCAGGAATAAAAGATGAGACCTTTCTACCCACATTACAGAAATAAAAAACAGTTTTAAGGGAATACTATGGGCAATTATATGCCAACAAATTTAGATAACCTAAATAAAATGAACACGTTTTGTGCTGGGCAGGGTGGCACATATTGTAGTACCAGCAGCTTGGGAAACTGAGGCAGGAGGATTCCTCAAACCCAGGAGTTTGGGGTTATAGTGTACTTTAGTCTGGGCAACATAGCAACCTGTCAAAAAAAAAAAAAAAAAAAGACAAATTTCTCGAAAAACATAACTACCAAAATAGAATAAAAAGAATATAATACTTCAAAGTATTTTATCTTCTTTGATGTTCTTTTGTGATAACCTACCCTTTATTAGCCTGATTCTCTCTTTCTTAGCTGAGAGCTGTTCAGACTTCATGTTAGCTTCCTGAGCTGGACAGACTCCGTGTTAGCTTCTTCACTTGCCCTCCTTTTTCTCCCTGAGTATGTAGCCAGTTTAAGCTGACTCCAAGCAGACCCAGAAATGCATTTACTGATAAGATACCAAGTCAAGCAGTACCAGCAAACCCTAGGAATGCAGATATTGTCAAGTACCAGAGCCCCATATTTATAAGTTGTATGTCTTTTGTGACAGCTTAAGCCCCTGCACCTGGTACTATTTTACTTCTCATGTACTAGTTTATCTTTTAACTCTCTTTGTTTGCTCTGCTTCTGGAGAAAAATTGCTTCAGCTAGCTCCACCCTACCATTTCAAACTAGGGTATAAGAAACTACCTAACTCTTCCTTCGGGGCTGAAAGAATTTTGAGCGTTAGCTGTCTCTCGGTCGCCAGCAATAAAATGACTCCTGATTCAATTTCAGAGTGTGGTGCATTCTTTACTCACTTGGGTATAACACTTTGACAAAAGAACAAACAAACAAAAGCAGAGCTAGAGATCAGTAACAAAAAGATAACCAGAAAATTTTGAAGAGTTTAGAAACCAAGAAATATGAATTAAAATAATCCATAGATCAAAGAAGATAATCAGAGATTAAATCTAATTGTTATCAGATCCCTGACAGTAAAAAATTGAAAGTATCAGTCGGGCATAATGGCTCTTGCCTGTATTCCCAGTACTTTCAGAGGCCGAGGCAGGAGGATTGCTTGAGCCCAGGAAGTTCAAGATCAGCCTGGACAACATTATGAGGCCCCATCTCTATAAAAAATAAAAAATAAGTTAGCTGGTGTGGTGCTGCATGCCTGTAGCCCTAGCTTCCTAGGAGGCTGAGGTGGGAGAATCACTTGAGCCCAGGAGTTCAAGGCTGCAGTGAGCTATGACAGTGCCACTGCACTCCAGCCAGGGCAACAGAGTGAGACCTTGTCTTGAAAGGAAAGGAAAGAAAAAGAAAAGATGGAAGGAAGAATGAAAATTGAAAATATTGCAAATTATACTTGCATTACAAAATATTATACCATAGGATGTAGCTGAAGTCAGGCCTAGACAAAAATTATATGCAGCCTTAAGTGCATATAATTGGAAAGAAAGAAAGACTGAAAATCAATCATATACTTAGAAAAAGAATGTCAAATTTAACTCAAGAAAAGTAAAAGTAAGGGAGTGATATACATAATAGAAGAAAATAATTTGATAGGAAGAAATAATACAATAGAAAAAATTATGACACTAAAGGTTTTTTTCTTTGAAAAAACTAATAAGGTTGATAAAATTTTAGCAAGACTTTGGAAGATTAAAAAAAAAAGGACAGAAGGCATGAAATTCCAATATCAGGAATGAAAAAGGTGCTTTTTATGTGTCCTATAGACATTAAAATTATAATAGAAAATATTATAAATAACTTTATGCCAGCAAATTTGAAAAGCTAGATGAAATAGACACATTTGAGAAAAATGCTACTTACGAAAATGAACTCAAGAAATAATAGAGAAATTTTCATAATCCTATATCTATTAAATAAATTGAGTCAGTAATTACAAAACTTTCCACAAATCTGTAGTCAAAGATGATCTTATTGAGTGAATTCTTCCAAATATTCAATGAAGGCATTTACTAAACTTACAAAACCTATTTCAAAAGACGGGAATAAAAGAACATTTCTCAACATACAGCAATATCCAAATCCTCATAAGCATGAAGCAAAAACAAAAACAAAAAACAAAAGTACAGGCTCATCTCGTTTTTAAACATAGATATAAAACTCCTAAACGAGCTATTAGTCAATCAAATATAACACTATGTAAAATAATGACCGAGTTGGGTTTATTCTATGAGCACAGAGTAAGTTCAATATATGAAAATCAAGCAAAGAAAATAGTAACTTTATGGTTGAAAAATCTGTCAGTTATTACTAAAATCAAGAAGTCAAAATTAGCATCACTAGTAATAGAACAAATCAACATCATGTGTCTCCCGATTCAATGCACAGAGATACAACATCAACTATGAAGAACTCCTGCCTTTGTCATAGCGTCTATGAGCTATTTAGTTCCTTTCCAAGAAATGCCTTTTCTGCTTAATTATTCAAGGTTGCTTTCTATTGTTTAAAATTAAGGAGCTGCATTATTAGTACAGTAGTAATAGGTTTTGAGCATTAATGCTCACAGCAATGTTTTGACAGAGATAATATCTATCCTTATTCTAAGATGATGCAATAGGTAGTTATAGTTAAGCATATGACCCCAAATCACATAGACAATAGTAGGTGATAGGAAGATTAAATTTCAAGTTCACCTGTCTCCAAATTTCATTCTTTTAAACTCTCTAGCCCTTTTCCCTTGACCATGCTTGGCATTTTTTACTAAATGATTATAGTCAGGACCCTGGTTTACCCAAATACACGGAATCAGCAATCTGTCTCCTTCCATGTCCTTTTCTGGGATTTAAGGATGTCAGAAGTTAAGGAGAGTAGATAAACATGTGCTTTTACTGTCATGCTCTCTAGGGAGGAGAAAAGTTGTGTGGGGTCCAGATAAAAATCATTGCCTCTCAGAGAACAAAGACATATGCTATTCCCAGGAAACTGCTCATGAGATCTTTTTATAAGGCTCCAAACAGTAAGACTAGATGTAGGGCTAGCTCCCCAGTGATGGAAAAGAATTGGATCAGTTCCCTCCTGGGTCTCTCTCTGTCTCTGTCTCTGTCTCTGTCTTTCTCTCTCTCTCCCCTCCAAACTGATGCAGCATCACAAAAGAACCTCAAATTTCGTATTTTTTATTTCAGGAACCCCAAAGGGAAGGTGAAAGAAATTTGGGGAGAAAAAAATTCTCCCGTGAAAGCATGAAAAAATAGGTGTTGGGGTGATGTTGAGATAGCCAAGTGCAGGCGCCTGACTGCCACCTGGGGATGGGAGCAGGAGGGAGTGCTGGAGACTGCGGATTCCGAGGTTACTAGGCTAGACCTGCAGGGAACCACAGGCCTGGATGAGTCTCCAGAGCAGCGGGTGTAGACTGGTAAGCGGAGGACTGACGATCTAACATCAGGTGTGTAGATTCAGGAGAAAAGATGAGTCATCAGCAGAGGGGACAGGTTTTCATTCTTGCTTTGGGACCTGGAACAGTGGGAAGGGTTTGATTGTGATACTTAAACATTCTCCTTCCCCGACAGCTTCCACGGCCTCTTCATAGACTCTCTCCTAGCTCATCTTCACCTCAGATTGTCCTCTGGACTTGAGACCCCAGCCATCATGACATGTTCAGGCTTCTGAACAGGGCTGTGAGTAGAGGGAGGGAGGGAAAATATCTGGAGAAATGATTTATTTGAATAGGTGTAGAAACATCGAAGAAGCTCTGTTCCTGGAAATTCTGGTAACATTTCTCTCTATCCAATAAAAAGTAGTTTCTGGCAGACTAAGCCCCTGAGAAGTTCCTGCAGCATGGATGTGTGTAACTGAAGCTGTACAGAGGGTGCTTGGGATCTATACAGAAGTAGTGAGGGCAAGAGGAACAAGAGAGGTTTGAAGTCACCAAGTGCAGAGGCAGTGGGTGGGGAGATCCAGAAATGGAAGCCTGTGATTCTCTGTGAATACTTGGAAAGTCACTGGCTGACTCCAAACAGTAGAATATGGCTGGATTCTAGAGTTTGTTGTCAGAATAATGAGAATTAAAAAGATAGTTCCATTTTCAGAATTAGCATTAGTTATGAGATGATGGAGGATTAAGGAAGCCACAGTAAGAGGAAGAGATTGGAAGGCTAATTTCTTAAGACCCCCCATCCCATCCCTAAATTTCAGATGAGAGGAAGTGTTATGCATCTCTATATTCATTCTTTATTGGAGGGGGGAGAGAGACAAAGAAGAGGAGAGGGGAGGGGAGGGGAAGAGAGGGGAGGGAGAGATGGAAATGGAGAGATGGAGAGGAAAGATGGAGGGGGAGAGATGAGGAGGGAGAGAGGAAGAAAGAAGAGAGGGAGAGAGGGATAATAAGTATAAATCATCAATTAATCTGTGGATGTCTGATTGGCCAGTTTCTGGACTATTTCAGGCACTGAAATTTGTGAATAATGATGAGCAGAGCCGGGACCAGGAGTGCACTTCAAAAGATAAGGACATGTACATAGGACGTTAAAGCCTGCTAAACAGGTCCTCACAGGCCCACCTTTTACTGCCTCCTCTTGGAATAAGCCTCTCCTGCCCTTCCCTCTCTGCCATTACCACTGTCCCCACTACCACAAAGTGGAGAATTGTGGAAATCTCTTAAGAAAATAAAAAAAGGGAGCTCATTGTCTGCATCAGAAATTCTCCATAACTCCCATATTCCCACTTCCTTTTGCTGCCTGACTCCCTGCTTATCACTCTACATCAGTGGGATTGTATCAACACTTGGCCATTCTTAAACCTCCTCCTCTGGTGTCCAGAGGAGAGATTTTTGTCCCAGAGCAGATATAAATGTTACAGGAGGAGTGTTTGATGGAGAGAGGGCTCCATGTTACTTTGTCAGTTGAAGCTAGCCTCTATATAAGGAATTAAAAGACATGAGAATAAAGTCATGATGGAGACATGAGAATAAAGTCATGATGGAGACATTATTCTCCCTATTGCCATGGATCAATGGCGTCATCTGGGGATTACACCAATGGTTGCTTTGAAGGAATATTTTATAAAGTAGACATTATCAGTGATGAATTTGAGTGTGTGTGTGAGTTGAAATGGAAATATAGTAAAGTGGTCAGACTCCTTGATGAATCAAGGTTTGCTGTAAGGAAAGAGGAAGAGAGAGACAAGATAATATAAAAATCTGATGGCTGGTAGAGGTGGAGAGCCAACATCACAGCTCAGGGGTGAGTATGGGGTATTGCTGATTTCTCCCTGTTGGCCTAGTGACAGCATTTGTGGTTGGAGAGAAGAGAATTGAAAGGAAAAACTCACACCTAGTGGTATCATGTTCGTCCAAAATAATAGAAGAGAAAAATCATGCCAGACAGTCTTAGAGAAGGTAAAAAGTTATCACATGATTTCAAGGCATTGAGAAGTCCCGGTTTTTTCAGCCACTCTCATCTTATAGTTGTGTCTTAAATTTATCCATTAGAAAGTTACTGTTTGGGTGAATGGAATTTGTTTATTGTTATAACTTCTTAAAATACAATGTCTATTGTCTAGATTCCAGACATATATATCTGAGTCTCATGCAAATACGGGACACCATGGGTGCAGTAAATGAACGACCATATGGAAGAGTTACAAGAGCTAAGATGAAACACGAATCATTAAAAACTGAGGATAATTGAAGGACATAAGTCCCACAGTGGGGTATGCTCTGAGTCCTGGCATTGAGTGCTCAATAAAATTGAGTTAAGTGAGTGAGTCAATGAATGAATGATAAATTAATGAGTAAGTATGGATTTTGTTTTGAAATGGGCTTGGTGGCTCATGCCTGTAATCCCAGCACTTTGGGAGGCTGAGGTGGGCAGATCACCTGAGGTCCGGAGTTCAAGCCCAACCTGACCAATGTGGAGAAAACCCATTTCTACCAAAAACACAAAAACTTAGCCAGGCGTGGTGGCACATACCTGTAATCTCAGCTACTTCGGGAGGCTGAGGCAGGAGAATCACTTAAACCCAGGAGGCAAAGGTTGCAGTGAGCCGAGATCATGCCATTGCACTCCAGCCTGGGCAACAAGAGCAAAACTCTGTCTCAAGAAAACCCAGAAAACAAACAAATAAACAAACAAACAAAAAAACAAGCCTTGACAACATGATGAGACTCCATCTCTACAAAAAATAAAAAATAAGTTAGCTGTGTGGTGCTGCATTCCTGTAGTCCTACCTACTTAGGAGGCTAAGGTGGGAAGATCACTTGAGTCCAGGAGTCCAAGGCTGCAATGAGCTGTGACAATACCACTGCACTCCAGCCAGAGCAACAGAGTGAGACCCTGTCTTGAAAGAAAAAAAAAGGAAAGAAAAGGAAAAGAAGGAAGAAAGAAAGAAAATAAAAAATATTGAAATTACACTTGCATTACAAAATGTTATAACACAGGATGTAGCTGAAGTCAGGCCTAGACAAAAATTATATGCAGCCTTAAGTGCATATAATTGGAAAGAAAGAAAGACTGAAAATCAGTCATATATACTTAGAAAAAGAATGTCAAATGTAACCCAAGAAAAGTAAAAGTAAGAGAATTATATACATAACAGAAGAAAATAATTTGATAGGAATAATAATACAATAGAAAAAAATCAACAAATTGAAGTTTTTTTTGAAAAGACCAATAAGATTGATAAAATTTTAGCAAGACTGTGGAAGAATTAAAAGAAGACACAGGGCGCAAAGTTCTAATATCAGGAATGAAAAAGGTGCTATCATTACAGGTCCTACTATAGACATTAAAATTATAATAGAAATTATAAATAAGTTTATGCTAGCAAATTTGAAAAACTAAATGAAATAGACACATTCAAGAAAAACATTACTTACTAAAATGAACGCAAGAAATAATAGAAAAAATTTCATAATCCTGTAACTATTAAAGAAATTGAGTTGGTAATTACAACACTTTCCACAAAGAAAGCTGTAGGCAAAGATGATTTTATTGGGTGAATTCTTCCAAATATTCAATGAAGGCATTTGCTAACCTTACGCAAGCTATTCCAAAACACAGAGGAATAAAAGAACTTTTCTCAACATATAGCAATATGCCAAATCCTCATAAGCATGAAGCAAAAACAAAAACAAAAAACAAAAGTACAGGCTCACCTCGTTTTTAAACATAGATATAAAACTCCTAAACCATCTATTACTCAATTAAATATAACACTATGTAAAATAATCACCAAGTTGGTTTATTCTATGAACACAGAGTAAGTTTAATCTATGAAAATCAAGCAAAGAAAATGGTAACTTTATGGTTGAAAAATCTGTCAGTTATCACTAAAATCAAGAAGTCAAAATTAGCATCACTAATAATAGAACAAATCAACATCATGTGTCTCCTGATTCAATGCACAGAGATACAACATCAACTATGAAGAACTCCTGCCTTTGTCATAGCGTCTATGAGCTATTTAGTTCCTTTCCAAGAAATGCTTTTTCTGCTTAGTTATTAAAGGTTGCTTTCTATTGTTGAAAATGAAGAATCTGCATTAGTACAGTAGTAATAGTTACTGAGCACTAATGCTCACAGCAACGTTTTGACATGCTTATTATCTATCCTTATTCTAAGATGAGGCAATAGGTAGTTATAGTTAAGCATTTGACCCCAAACCACACAGACAATAATAGGTGAAGGGAAGATTGAATTTCGAGTTTACCTGTCTCCAAATTTCATTCTTTTAAACTCTCTAACCCTTTTCCCTTGGCCATGCTTGGCATTTTTTACTAAGTGATTTTAGCCAGGACCCTGGTTTACCCAAACACGCAGAATCAGCAATCTGTCTCCCTGCATGCCCTTCCCTGGGATTTAAGGATGTCGGAAGTTAAGGAGAGAAGATAAACATGTGCTTTTACTGTGACGCTCTCTGAGGAAGTGAAAAGTTATGTGGGGTCCAGATAAAAATCATTGCCTCTCAGAGAACAAAGACATATGCTATTCCCAGGAAACTGCTCATGAGATCTTTTTATAAGGCTCCAAACAGTAAGACTAGATGTCGGACTAACTCCCCAGTGATGGAAAAGAATTGGGTCAGCTCCCTCCTGGGAATCTCTCTCTCTTTCTCTCGCTCTTCTTCTCTTTCTCTCTCTCTCGCATTCTCTGTCTTTCTCTCTCTCTTTCTTTCTCACTCTCTCTCACAACTTCAAACAGATACAGCATCACAAGAGAACCTCAAAATTTGTATTATTTTTTCTAGGAACCCCAAAGGGAAGGTGAAAGAAATTCGGGGAGAAAAAGATTCTCCTGTGAAAGCATGAAAAAATAGGTGCTAGGGTGATGTTGATGTTGAGATAGCCAAGTGCAGGCCCCTGACTGCCACCTGGGGATGGGAGCAGGAGGGAGTGCTGGAGACTGTGTACTGGGAGGTTACTAGGCTAGACCCGCAGGGAACCACAGGCCTGGATGAGTCTCCAGAGCAGCAGAAGAATGTTAAGAGGACTGATGACTTAACATCAAGTGTGTAGTTTCAGGAGAGAAGAAGAAGAGTAAACAACAGAGGAAACAGGTTTTCATTCCTGCTTTGGGACCTGGAGCAGTGGGAAGGGTTTGATTGTCTGTGATACTTAAACATTCTCCTTCCCCGACAGCTTCCACGGCCTCTTCATAGACTCTCTCTTAGCTCACCTTCACCTCAGATTGTCCCCTGGACTTGAGACCCCAGCCATCATGACATATTCAGGCTTCTGAACAGGGCTGTGAGTCGGGAGAGGAAGGAAAAATATCCCGGAAAAGGATTTATTTGAATGCATGCAGAGACGTCAAAGAAACTCTGTTCCTGGGAAATTCTGGTAACATTTCTCTCTATCCAGTGAAAAGTGGGTGGAAGGACAGCATCACTAGTTTCTGGCAGACTAAGCCCCTGAGAAGTCCTGCAGCATGGATGTGTGTAACTGAAGCTGTGTAGAGGGTGCTTGGGATCTATACAGAAGTAGTGAGGGCAGGAGGAACAAGAGAGTTTCAAAGGCACCAAGTGCAGAGGCAGTGGGTGGGGAGATCCAGGCAGGGAAGCCTGTGTTTCTCTGTGAATACTTGGAAAGTCCCGGCTGGCTCCAAACAGTAGAATAAGGCTGGATTCTAGTTTGTTGTCAGAATAATGAGAATTAATAAGAGAGCTCATTTTCAGACTTACCATTAGTTATGAGATAACGGAGGTTAAGGAAGCCACAATAAGAGGAAGAGATTCTAAGGCTAACTTCCTAGGACCCCAGGCCATCCCTAAATTTTCAGATGAGAGGGAAGTATTATACATCTCTGTATTCATTCTTTATTGGAGGGGGGAGAGAGGCAAAGAAGGGGACAGGAGAGAGTAGGGGAAGAGAGGGGAGGGAGAGTTGGAGATGGAGAGATGGAGAGGGAAGATGGAGAGGGAGAGAGGGAGAAAAAGTATAAATCAACTTAAATCAACTAATCTGTGGATGTCTGATTGGCCACTCTCTGGATTATTTCAGGCACTGAAATTTGTGAATAATGATGAGCAGGGCCGGGACCAGGAGTGCACTTCAAAAGATAAGGACATGTACATAGGACGTTAAAGCCTGCTAAGCAGGTCCTCCCAGGCCCACCTTTTACTGCCTTCTCTTGGAATAAGCTTCTCCTGCCCTTCCCTCCCTGCCATTACCACTGTCCCCACTACCACAAAGTGGAGAGTTGTGGAAATCCCTTAAGAAACGAAAAAAGGAGCTCATCGTGTACATCAGAAATTCTCCATAACTCCCATATTGCCACTTCCTTTTGCTGCCTGACTCCCTCCTTATCACTCTATATCAGTGGGATTGTATCAACACTTGGCCATTTTTATACCTCTTCCTCTGGTGTCCAGAGGACAGATTTCTGTCCCAGAGCAGATATAAATGTTATGAGGGGAGTGTTTGGTGGAGAGAAGACTCCATGTTACTTTTTCAGTTGAAGCTAGCCTCTATATAAGGAATTAAAAGACTATGAGAAGAAAGTAACGATGGAGACATTATTCTCCCTATTGCCATGGATCAATGACGTCATCTGGGGATTACGACAATGCCTGCTTTGAAGGAATATTTTCCTTTGAAGGAAAGTAGACATAATCAGTGATGAATTTGAGTGTGTGTGTCAGTTGAAATGGGCATACAGTAAAGTGATCAGACTCCTTGATGAATCAAGGTTTGGTGTAAGGAAAGAGGAAGAGAGAGACAAGATAATATGAAAGTCTGATGGCTGGTAGAGGTGGAGAGCCAACATCACAGCTCAGGGATGAGTATGAGGTATTGCTGACTTCCCCCTCTGGTCCCCGTGACAGCATGTGTGGTTGGAGAGAAGAGAAGTGAAAGGAAAAACTCACACCTAGCGGTATCAATTTGGTCAAAAATAATAGGAGAGAAAAAGCATGCCAGACAGTCTTAGAGAAGATAAAAAGTTATCACATGATTTCAAGGCACTGGGAAGTCCCGGCTTTTTCAGTCACTCTCATCTTATACTTGTGTCTTATATTTATCCATTAGAAAGTCACTGCTTTGGGTGAATGGAATATGTTTATTGTTATAACTTCTTAAAATACAATATCCCTTGTCTAGGTTCATGACATATATATCTGAGTCTCATGCATATACGGGACACCATGGGTGCAGTAAATGAATGATCATATGGAAGAGTTACAGGAGCTAAGATGAAACATGAATCATTAAAAACTGACGATAATTGAAAGATGTAAGTCCTACAGGAGGTCTTTACTCTGAATGCTGGCACTCTGAATAAAATCGAGTTAAATAAGTGAGTAAATAAATAAATGAATAAGTATGGATTTTGTTTTGCAAGATAGAAAGGATTCACAAAGGCAGAGATTATGAGGTATGAGAAAGAATTTTTTCTAAGAATAGACCCTCAAACACTCTTATATTCTTGTTTTCTGAGCACCCCAATGTCAACTGTCCATTCCACCTATTTATACAATGAGTGTTAATTGATAGATATTATGTTCTGTTCAGTCAAATAAGCAGCAGAGACACAGAATTAAAATAAAAATGGGGTTTTGACAGTGTTTTCCCTTCTACTTAATGCAACCTGTCTTATCCAGATATCTTTCACCTAAACCTCTGCTGGATTGAGCCACCCTTACAGTTTCTCCTTTTCTTTTTCTTATTTTTAAAGCAAATACATCCTTTTTGTAAGACTTTTAAAGGATTTATGTCTAATGATTTCAGGTAAAGAGAGGAGAATTATCAAAAGAAATTTACAAATTATAGAAATAGAAAAGCCATCTTAAAAAGTTGTATGAAATTCTTGAGATCTCAAAGAATCCTGAATAGAAAAAAAAAAAAAGAGGAAAAAGATGAACAAAGTTGAAGATCTCATACTTCCTGATTTCAAACATATTACAAAGCTACAGTAATCAAAACAATGTGGTACTGGTATAAAAACATACTAATGGAACAGAATAGAGAACCCAGAAGTAAACCCTTAAGTGTATGGTCAAATAATCTTCCACCAGGGTGCCAAGGGTATACAATGGGGAAAGGACAATCTCTTCAACAAATCGTGTTGGGAAAACTGGATATCCACATGGAAATTAATGAAGTTGGATTCTTGCCTCACACCATATGCAAATAATAACAAAAAGTAACTCACTATGGATAAAAGACCTAAATATAAGAGCTAAAAGTATCAAAATCCTAGAAGAAGTTCCATCAAACATAGAAGAAAACTTTATGACATTAGATTTTGCAATAATTTCTTAGATATGACCAAAAACAGACCAAAAAAAATAGACAAATCCAACTTTATCAAACTTAAACATTTCTGCACATCAATAAAAACAATCAACAGAGTGAAAAACAATATGAAATAAAATATTTACAGGGCTGGTGCAGTGGCTCATGCCTATAATCCCAGCACTTTGGGAGGCCAAGGAGGGTTGATCACCTGAGGTCGGGAGTTCCAGACCAGCCTGACCAACACAGAGAAACCCCGTCTCTACTAAAAATACAAAAATTAGCCAGGCATGGTGGTGCATGCCTGTAATCCCATCTACTCGGGAGGCTGAAGCAGGAGAATCACTTGAACCGGGAGGCAAAGGTTGCAGTGAGCTGAGATTGCACCATTGCACTCCAGCCTAGACAACAAGAGTGAAACTCTCAAAAAAAACCAAACCAAACCAAACCAAAACAAATATATATATATATATATATATATATATATGTATGTGTGTGTGTATTTGCAAATTATATTTCCAAAAAGAGATTAATATCCAAAATAGATAAGGAGCTTCTACAACTCAACAGCAGCAACAATGACAAATAACCTAAAAAAATATTCAACAAAATACTAGCAAACTGAATGCAACAACACATTAAAAGGATCATTTATCATGATCATGCAGGTTTTATTTCAGGGATGCAAGATGTTTCAACATACTCAAATCTAAAAATGTTACATACCACATTAACAGAATGAAAAATACTAACCATATGACTATCTCAAAAGATTCCAAAAAGGCATTTGACAAAATTCAACATCCTTTCATGACTTAAAAAAAAAAAAAAAAAAAAAAAAAAAAACACACAAAAGATTAGGTACAGAAGGAATTTACCACAACACAGTGAAGGCCATATATGA
>CAUYLG010037136.1:0-83608 GCA_963573385.1 Cacajao melanocephalus | reverse complement strand
CTCAGGTGATCCTCCTGCCTCAGCCTCCCAAAGTGCTGGGATTACAGGCATGAGCCACCTTGAGTGGCTACATTTGTGAACTTTATAGGAACTCGATCAATGAGCTGACACACAGATTCACGTTAATACAAAATTAAGTAAGCCAGCCCCAAACCATTTTTCTTTTAGACCAGTGGTGTTCAAACTATCAGATCATGAACGAGTTACAAAAACAATTTGCGTCAAGACCCAGCATATGCATACACATACCACACGTTCCTGTCCCATGCCCATTCAATGGAAGTTTCCTGAAACAAAACTCCCTTATTAAATGTGATGGACTGTAATATTTTTCCATTCTATTTCATTTTTTTAAATGCTGTCTGATCCACTAAATTGATTCTGCGTCCTACAGGCTGGAAAACTTAGGCTTTAGAATGGTATCCACCACCCAAGTTTGGCAAAGATCTAGATGGCAAGTAAAACTTGCAGATGTTGGCTTGGCACTGTGGCTGACGCCTGTAATCCCAGCACTTTGGGAGGCTGAGGAGGGAGGATCATTTGGAGTCAGTTCAAGGCCAGCCTGGCCAATATGGTGAAATCGTGTCTCTACTAAAAAATACAAAAAAATTAGCCAGGTGTGGTGGTGCATGCCTGTAGTCCCAGCTGCTTGGGAGATTGAAGCAGGAGAATCACTTGAACCTGAGATGGAGGTTGCAGTGAGCCAAGATCGTGCCACTGCACTCCCGCCTGGGTATCAGAGCTAGACTATCAAAACAAAAATGAAAACAAAAAAATTTGCAGACGTCACAAAAGTTGGAAGGAGGTTCAAGAACATTTTTTTTTTTTTGAGACGGAATCTCGCTCTGTCGCCCAGGCTGGAGTGCTATGGTGTGATCTCGCCTCACTGCAACCTCCACCTCCTGGGTTCAAGTGATTCTTCTGCCTCAGCCTCCTGAGTACCTGGGATTACAAGCATGCACCATCATGCCTAGCTAATTTTTGTATTTTTAGTAGAGATGGTATTTCATCACATTGGCCAGGATGGTCTCGAACTCCTGACCTCAGCCACCTGCCTCGGCCTCCCAAAGTGCTGGGATTACAGGCGTGAGCTACCGTGCCTGGCTAGGGTTCAAGGAAATCTTTAAAAACTGGTAGGTACAATGTTCAAGAACATGAGGCTCCATACCTAAATGAGATTCTAACTGTGTGGTTCATTAGTGGGACAGTCCTTCTTAGCCTTCTCGTAGTGCCCTCTGTAAAACAAAGGTAATGTCATCCTTCTGGGATTTCTGTAAGGCTTTAATAATTTATATGACAGCATCAAGGGTTTAAAGGCATATATAGGGTTTAAAGTTTAATAAGTCTTGGCCAAGTGTGGTGGCTTGCACCTGTAATCCCAGCACTTTGGGAGGCCAATGTGAGCAGATCACTTGAGCTCAGGTGTTTGAGACCAGTCTGGGCAACACGGTGAAACCCTATCTCTATATTTAAAAAAAAAAAAAAAGATTTAGTAAGTCCTGCACTTAGATAAAAAGACCAATCATGGCCGGCACAATGACTCACACCTATAATCCCAGCATTTTGGGAGACTGAGGTGGGAGGATCACCTGAGGCCAGGAGTTTGAGACCAGCCTGACCAACATGGAGAAACCTGTCTCTACTAAAAATACAAAATCAGCTGGGCATGGTGGTGCATGCCTATAATCCCAGCTACTCAGGAAGCTGAGGAAGGAGAATTGCTTGAACCCAGGAGGCAGAGGCTGTGGTGAGCTGAGATCGTGCCACGCACTCCAGCCTGGGCAACAAGAGCAAAACTCTGTCTCAAAAAAAAAAAGGCCGGGCGTGGTGGCTCACGCCTGTAATCCAAGCACTTTGGAGGCCAAGGCAGGCGGATCACCTGAGGTCGGGAGTTCAACACCAGCCTGATCAACATGGTGAAACCCCACGTTTAAAAAAAAAAAAAATTAGCTGGATGTGATGGCTGGCACCTATAGTCCCGGCTACTTGGGAGGCTGAGGCATGAGAATCACTTGAACCCGGGAGGCAGAGGTTGCAGTGAGCCAAGATTGCAGCACTGTACTCCAGCCTGGGTGGCAGAACGAGACTCCCTCTCAAAAAAAAAAAAAAAAAAAAATCAATCACATGCATATAGGGCAGAAAGAGCCTAATAGTGCCATGTGGAAAAGTCCCAGTGGTTTTGACTTCAAGCTGAATGGGAGCCAGCACAATCTAGATATGGGTGCCAAAAAGGCTACTGCAATCTTGGATTGCATTTCTAAAAGTTCAGTCATAGAAGAAAAAATACCCTCTTGAACTCTGCACACTTGGGCCACATCTGGAGCGTCAGGTTGTGTTCTGAGGGAGATTTTTAAAGGGGGATTTTCAGAGGACAGCAGCAATCGTTGTGACCAGGGTGCCACTTCTGCCATTTAATAGTGCCATTTGCTTTTAATGGGTTCAAAGGGTAGAACAAAGACTCCTGTGTGGACATTCTGAGGCAGATTTCAGTTAACATAAGAGAGAACTTTCAAAAGACGAAAATGAGTTGCCTTCCAAGGTACTACTAACTTCTCCCTTCTGTGGAATCACTTAACCAGAGGCAAGACATGTGTCCTTGCTGGAGTCAGGATGTTGAGATGGGGTGGGAAGTTGGACCAAATGATCTTTAAGATTTTTATTCACGGTGGGGCATGGTGGCTCATGCCTGTAATCCCAGCACTTTGGGAGGCCTAGGCAGGCAGATCACTTGAGGTCAGAGGTTCAAGATCAGCCTGGCCAACACAGGGAAACCCTGTCTCTACTATAACTACAAAAATTAGCTGGGTGTGGTAATGCATACCTGTAATCCCAACTACTCGGGAGGCTGAGGCAAGAGAATCGCTTGAACCTGGGAGGTGGAGGTTGCAGTGAGCCAAGATTGCACCACCGAACTCCAGCCTGGGTGACAAGAGTGAGACTCTGTCTCAAAAAAAAAAAAAGATTTTTATTCACTGGAAGAAAGTAAAGTAATTTAAAATAAATTTTAAATAACAGATTTTTATACTTCTCAGACCATGTTGCTGATAAAATACAAGATGAGTTTCTTGCTGGCAGAACTGCAAAGAAAGGCAATGGCTCTCCCAGGAGGCTCCCCCAGGGCTCAGGTTTGCTTAGCTAAAATTAGTGAATGACTCTCTTAGACATCCTCTATTATAAAACAGAAGGGACATGGGATCAGCACAGAGTGTAAATGAAATGAGACAAATTAAAACTAGCCTAGCGTTTCTTCATCAGTCCTTATTACCCCGGATGCAGACTGTTTGGATACTGGGCTGGGTTCTGAGTGCTTCTTCAGTTAGGAGGTTAAAGCAGAATCTACAGAAGGAAGCTGCAGACTGCCGGCGCTTGACCTTGCACCATTTCAGCTTGGTTTCATTTTCCTCCCCAGCTGGTTCCTGAAATACTCTTCTAGAGCTCAAGCCAATGTTTGTAAGTATCTTCCGTAGTGTCACTCAGAGCTTTATGGCCACAGGCTGCAGACCTGGGCAACCAAAAGAGAGACCAATCTCCCTGCCACCACAGAATTATCTCCTGGGATTAACCATGAAGGAGAAAAGAGAGGCATTTACCACTGATGTTTGGAAATGAAAAGTGGTTAAGAAGAGGTAGCGTAGATACCTAACTGCAAGACTATGATCAAAGGCACTTTAGAATCTCATTGATCTGAAACTTTATATTTAAAATATATAATTTGGACAAAAATTGTGCTTAACTTTACTTTCATACTATTAAAAGTGAGGCTAAATGGTGTTCAAAGATTGCAAAGGGACTCTTAGAGTAATTGTTTTATACCACTTCCACCATTTTAATAGTGCCATTTGCTTTTAACAGTAATTTACATCTGGTCACTGAAACCCACACTTAACAACACTGGTAAGTGGGATTAGTGCATATTCTTGAAAGAAAAAGCTGCATTGCTTTCAAAGTTCTATCATTCAGACTTTTCATTAAGTTAGGTTGGCTAAAACTTTCCCAATAGTCCCTAGGGTGGTGAAGTTTTACAGTGATTTACTATACAAGCAATAGGACCTCTCTTAGGCTCCAAGGAAAACTCCAAGGACATCAAACAAGGTTTGAAGGCAGCATGGGGTGGGGATGGGGTTGCAGGTGCCTGATGGGACCACACACAACATTCCTTTCCCATATTGGAAACCAACTGAATCCCAAAACCAGCAGAAAAGCATCCCCTGAGTTTCTGGACTCTTGATACATTATTGATCATCTGCCTCTACCTCCTGTCCCCTCCAGCACAGCCTTCTCTTCCTCCCCGCTTGACCAAACTTGGTAGGAAAACTGCTGGCACCCTGCTGTCTCCTCTCTCCTTTCCTACTCACTCATTTCCCAGCAGCATTAGGACGTCCACCCTGGCACTGTGCTCACGATGCATTTGGCCCAGGTTGCCGGCGACCTCCTTGCTGCTCAATCCAACAGACCCTCTGACCAGTCCCTCCTCCTCGAAATTCCCATGGAATTTCTTCCACCTCTCCTGCCACCTTTTCCCCTTGTGGGCTCCTCTTCCTTTACCACCCCTTAAATACTGATGTTCCCCAACATCTGTTCTTTCTCCTCACCTAGCACCCTTTCCCTGGGTGACCATGCCTACTTGCAGGCCTTTATGTACCTTCCACAGGCTGGTGACTCATAGGCCTGTGTCTGGCCTGGGTCTCTGCTCCACGTGTTAGACCCATACATCCAGCCCTCTCTGGGTCTTCTATTAGGGCTGGCCACAGACACTTCCAGCACTGAGCTGTCAGCTTTGCCCATTCTTTCCCCAGCTTTCTCACCCTTGGCCACCACAGGCCTTCTTCCAGATCCTTGAAAAAGCTTCGTCTCTGCAGCTACCTTTCCTTGCTTACAGTTCTTTCTGTTCTCTTCACTAGCTAAGGCCTCACCCTTCAAGTCTCTAGCTGTTTTACTTTCCCAGCATAATTTAAGACCCATTATGTAACAGGCATGCCATTTCCTTAGAGAGGCCTTTCTGGACCCCTGAGACGAGGTTAACTCCTTTGGGAACACTCACCACCCATTAAATAATCATGAGCTTAATGTATGCAAGGGCTCCCCAGGATGGGCCATGTCTGTCTGCACCACTGAACTGCTGACACCAACCCTGGCACATGGCTCACAGACACCTTCAGTGCCTATGGGCTGCATGAATATCCTGGGTTAAAGCAGCCTCTCTTCTGGTATCTCCAATCAGGACAAAACCTGAGTATCCCCCTCATTGCCAATCAATCATCAAGTCCTTTGATTCTACCTCATCAACAGAAATCTTCCTGTATTGTACCCAGGCTCCCCACCCTCATCACCATGATCCATCTGAGATACTGCCCACGGCCTCCAAAACTGCTTCCTGGCCACTGGCCTCCTTAGCCAGCCTCCACAGTTTGGTCAGAATGCTCTTTTTAAAGTGCAAATCCCACCCAGCCACTCTCCTGATTAACCCCCTCAATTGTTCCCTGATGCTCTTCTGTTAAACTTATAAAGGCCAAAACAAGCTGTCCCTCCCTGGCCCTCTCCCCAACCTCTTGGCCTTTCAACTTTCCCAACACACACTTCAGTTTTTTCATTTCTAGAATTAAAACACGCTACCCTGTCTCACTTGGATCCTGAAGCACACTCTTCCATTTGCCTCGCCAGCTTCTGTCCTTCAGAGCTCATTTATACTCTCACTCGGGGAAAGCCTTTCCTGACCTCCCACCTCAAGTCTGGGGCAAGAGACCCTGCCACCTGCCAGTGCATACTCCCCAAGGCACCCTTCCGCTCCGTCCCACCAACGCAGAGCAGGGAGTGTGTCTCTGTCCCATGGGTCTTTCTAGGGCTGACTTGGGGAGAGCACGTAACAGGAAGAGACCTCTGAGCCCTGACTGCCAGGCTTCAGGCTGTCCAACTGGTCCTTTCACTGAGGACGCTACTGTTGAGACCCAGCGAATGAGAAAAGGCACCTACAGAAAGACCACAACAGTAGGCTTTAGGAAGGTTTTCCTTCTGGAGAGAACTTGACTCCAACTCAGGCCTTTGGGGTATTCAGCTTTTTCCGCCTGTGGGTTCCTGCCATCGTGGCTCTGGCTTTCTTGGCCTTCTGCTATGGTATTTTCCCTGGAGGAATTTCACACTGTGCAAACAGTCTTTCTGTTGGCTATTTTGGTCAGCTCAGCTGGGCTTCAGGCCAACAAAGCAATTTCTAAGCCCAGGCTTTTCCAGTTGCCTAGTCTGGAATTCAGAGCTGGTGAGGGAAAAGCATGCCCTGACTGGTTTTAGAGAACAAAGATGGACCTCAAAGGAAGCTGACAAATGGAGCTAGAGAATCTACTTGGATGAAGAGAGCAGCAACCTTGGTAGTGAAAGACTCCAAACTGTACTGAACATTTCAATGAGAAGTGAACCTCAGCAATCACAAAAACCATTATAAGGCGGGCACAGTGGGTCACACCTGTAATACCAGCACTTTGGGAGGCTGAGGCAGAAGGATCAGTTGAGGCCAGGGTTCAAGACTAGCCTGGGCAACACAACAAGATGCCATCTCTACAAAAAATGTTTACAAACTTGCTCAAAGTGGTGGTGTGTGCCTGTAGTCCCAGCTACTTAGGAGTCCAAGGCCAGAGGACTGCTTGAGCCCAGGAAGTCAAGGCTGCAGTGAGCCATGTTTGCACCACTGCTCTCTGGCCTGGGTGACAGAGTGAGACCCTGTTTTAAAAACATAAATAAAAATTTTAAACGAACAAATAAATAAAAACCATTGTAAAACAGCCCAATAACAGTAAAACAAATTTCAATGACTTTCATCAAGAACAACTCTGGGCAGTGGCTTGCTAATGCTACAGGCCGAAGGAATAAGGTGAGTAAGGAATAGAGATCTTGTCTCCACATTAACTCTTTACTGAGCCTCCCATCTTCCCTCCCTGTAACTCGACCTCCCAGCCTCAGGCAACGACCCTTAGGTGTGTCAACAATTTCAACAAGAAGTTAAAATTTCCCTCATCAGCTAAGATCCATTATGCCTCCCCTTCTCTTCAAGCAAAACTCCTTACAAGAGTAACCTATACTTACTGTCCTTAATTTCTCTCTGCTAGCTTTTCTTAAACCTGCTCCAGCCAGGCTCACCTTCCCCATGCATGCCACCAAAAGTGTTCATGCCACCAGACACTTCCATGTTGCTAAAAACCTAATGGCTACTTCTTAAACCAAATCATCTGTGTTGCTCTGACAGTTGATTGCTCTTCTTCCTTTTGATCTTGGCTCACTGCAACCTCGGCCTCTTGGGTTCAAGCAATTCTCCTGCCTCAGCCTCCTGTGTAGCTGGGATTATGGGCATCCATCACCACACCCAGCTAATTTTTTGCATTTTTAGTAGAGACAGGGTTTCACCATATTGGTCAGACTGGTCTCCAACTCCTGACCTCAAGTGATCCGCCCGCCTGAGCCTCCCAAAGTGCTAGGATTATAGGTATGAGCCACCACGACCGGCCTCTTCTTCCTTGAAACATTTTCTGCACTTGGCGTCTCGGACACACTTGCCAAGTTGGTCTTCTATTTCTCTGGCTAACTTCTCCCATATCTCCTTAGCTGGTTCTTCCCATCCTCTCTCAAATTTGAAATGATTGGATTGCCCCACGACGCTGTCTCAGGACCTTTCTTCTCTCTACACCTGTTTCCTAGATAATTTTGTCTAGTCTTGTGGGTTTAGAAACCAGTAAGACAGGCCGGGTGCGGTGGCTCACGCCTGTAATCCCAGCACTTTGGGAGGCGGAGGCAGGTGGATCACTTGAGGTCAGGAGTTCGAGACCAGCCTGACCAGCATAGTGAAACCCTGTCTCCATTTAAAGAAAAAAAAAAATCAGTAAGATATAGATTCTATGTAATTTTAACTCTCATATTTCTATGTCCAGACTTGTATATCCAACTGCGTACTGACATCTCCACTTGGATGTATTAATAGACGTCGTAAATCTAGCCCCAAACAGTGCTCCCAATTTGAAGGAATTCTGACTCCTTCAAAATTCCTCACTGCAGTGAACAAATAGTAACTCCATCCTTCCAGCTGCTCAGCCCTACAACCTTGGGAGTTGTCCTTATCTTTTTTCCACACCCTACACTTGACAGCAAACACTTTGGCTCTATCTTCAAAATATATGCCAAACCTGATTGCCTCTACCACCTCCTCTGTCATCACCTAGGTCCATGTTTCTATCATGTCTCCCATGGATTAACTGAGAAACCTCCTAGCTATGCTTCTGACCTTGACCCCATCTGTCTATTCTCAACATATCCAGAGTAAGACCTATCACACTTAAATGAAACCATGTTATTCCTCTGCTTGGAGGCCCCCAATACCATCCGATCTCAAAGAGCTAAAGTCTCCACTGTGACGCATAAGGCCCCTGTGCCCTGACCTCTTTCACCTGCCCTGTCATTCTCCCTCTCTCACTGTTTAAGCCATGCTGGCACCCTACTGTTTCTGAACATACCAAGTGTGGCCCCAGCTGAGGGCCTCTGCATTTGCTCTTTTCAAGTTCTCACCCTTTTCCCCGACCCAAGATAGAACAAGGCTCAATCTCCTCCCAACTCCTTCAGGGTTTTACTCAGATGTCACCTTAACATTGAGACCTTCCTGCCCCCGCTTCCTTATCCTCGTTTTGCCTCCTTAGCACTTCTCACTGTCTACCAAATATCTATTAGTTATTCATTGTCTCCCACTAAGGTGTAAGCTTTCTAAAGGCAGAGACTTCTCTGCCTTACTCATTGATGTACCCCTAGTCCCTGGCACATGGTAGGTGCTTAATAATCTATAGTTGTTGAATAAGTGAATAGATAAATCCTGGAGGCTTTAGAGCAGGAGAGCCTACAGAGTTTTGCAACCAAAGGAGAAACGCTGCAGATTTGCATATCTGGCACTAGGCCAGGATCCACTCCACAGCTGGGTTTAGCTGAGCCAGACCCTGATGGAACCCTCAACCCCACCAGTCACCTCACATGTGGGCCAGTGCAGTCCAGTCCTGCTCCAAGTCAAAAATGACAAAGCCCACACCTCTCATCACATCAGGTACTTCTCTCAATTGACATGCACTGGGGGAAAGTTAAGATAATGAAGGCACTGGAATTTGAATAAGGCCTGTCTGTCTCCACCCTTAATTCTTCTTTTCAAAACGTGACTACGTTATTTGCTAGTTTACGTCCTGACTGGGTCACACCCCTTTGTACTGGAATGGACTCTGGAAGTGAGTGGGTGGGGGGACTGCCTAGGGTGATGAGAACCTGATCAAAGCAAGCCCAAGAAACAGCATCAAGTTTTTTTTGTCAAAGAATACTGGCCCTCAGAATTCTTAGAGAACAGGAGAAAAAAGAAAACAAGATATACTTTTTCCCCTAAAGGATTTCATTATGTGCTTTGGCACATTTATTTGTGAGTCACTCCCTACATTTATCCCGGGCCAGGATCAGTTTTTTTTTGAGATGGAGTCTTGCTCTATCCCCCAGGCTGGGGTGCAATGGCATGCTCTAGGCTCACTGCAACCTCCGCCTCCCAGGTTCAAGCTGGGACTACAGGCATGTGCCACCACACCTCGCTGATTTTTGTATTTTTAGTAGAGATGGGGTTTTACCATGTTAGCCAGGCTGGTCTTGAACTCCTGACCTTAAGTGATCTGCCCGCCTCACCCTCCCAAAGTGCTGAGATTACTGGCATGATCACAGAGCCCGGCCCCGGGCCAGGATCAGCTGGAATGAGTGGTGATTTCATTTCCCGGGAGATGACAGCTGGCTTACCATTTACTTTTTTAGATGCTAGGAAATGTTTTGGTCTGTTTTCTTACCGGCTGATCTGAGAAGATTCCCAATTATCAACTGGGAGCAGAAATATTCTGCTTCCAATTAAATGGCCTTGCCTGCTCACCCTTACTCCCTATTCACACTCTCTTGGAGGCCACTTTGTGACTCTACCAAATCCTATAGGAGAGGTGACAACATCAAAGAGGAGGCTCTAGAAAGATGACATTTGGAAATGTGTAAGCTACTGTCTGGTAGCTTCCCTTGAGCCACTTTTACCCTTTGATTGAGATGAAAGGCCACCTAACTGCCTAAATCAGCACAAAGGGACAAACTGGTATCTTAGAGCAGTTAGCAACAAAAACAAGTAAGCTAAGCCTCTGCACTGCAATGTGGCAGGGCTTCTGGCTAGGTATAGCAAGCAATTGTGATGTGGAGACACAATGCAGCAAAGGGAATGAGATGCCAATGAAGGACTCCAACAGTTGGGTCTGCAAGCATGCTCGTCCTATGACACACACAGCCTCGACATCTCACTGCTTGGAGCTGCTCACTGGGGGAGTCTGAGAAACATCAGCCCTTTCATACCCCCTTGCTCCTGAGCAGAGCTCATTTCCCAAGAGCACATCAGCCTGCAACCCAGTCTGATGAGAATCACAGTAATCCCCGTGCCAGTGGCGGCCTCCAAGCATCCTGTAAGTGCTTCCTAGACACAGAGTGGAAGCCATGACTTGCCCTAAGCTGCCAGTGCTGCCTCTGTCAGTGTCCCCAGAGGGAGTAGAAAAATCTGTTTTCCATTTTGGAATCTATCAAGTAGGACAACTCTGCCACCTGGGTGCATCTCCTCAAGGGCAATCTCTACTCCTTTCCTACATGGCCTGACAATACCATTGAGTTAGAAATGTCCCATGTTGGCTGGGCATAGTGGCTCACGCCTGTAATCCCAGCACTTTGGGAGGCTGAGGTGAGAGGATGGCTCAAGGCCAGGAGTTTGAGACCAGCCTGGCATAGAGAGACTGCACCTCTATTATTTTAAAGAAGAAATGTCCCATATTTTTACCCTCTTCACTCATCTTTCCACCTTGCTCCAATAGATTGCTGACAGAAAAGTGAGACCTCCTCCACCCTGAGGTCTCCTAAGAGAATGCTGCCAGCCAAAAAAAGATCTGCCGATAATTGAGGAAGAGCATCTTTAAAAAGATGCTCAACTATATTTCAGAAACATAACGATCTAAGTGTTGGCTCTATGAGGGAAGAAATAAAGAGAAAGAACATTTTTTCCTCCTACAACAGGTCTAGACAGTGCCATACAAGGAGTTGCACGAATATCCAAAACAAAAGCAAGGCAAAAAAGAAATAAGCAAAAAAGCAACAAATGCATTCCAAAATGATGTCCATTTCTCAGCCCAGAGATGTACCAGGTACTGGTTTAGTTCAGCCTATAGGTGCTAGGAAGAAATTCACAAATCCAAGTCAGTTGCAAAAAGGGAAAACTCCAGACATATCACCCAATGAATTTCTAAGAAAGTATATGAGCTTCTCTGAACAGATTTTACTCCAGGTTTGCAGCCCATAGCGTTTAAGATGAGATCATGAGGTTAAATCTTGTAAACTCAGAAGTGGTCACGCTACTCCCTAAACTTTGTAATTCTCTACACACCCTTTAAAGCAGTGTTTCTCTGCATCTTTCATTCCATAGTCATTGTCCACCTGATCCAAAATATCCTAAATTTTGCAATGTTTGGAAGCAGGGTTTCCAATTTTTGGGTTTACACAAAAGGAGGGAGGGGTGAAAAAATAGGTCTTTGAAAAAGAACATGCTACGTATCTATCACAGAAATATGAGTGGGCAAGATTTAGAGGACTGCTGAAACAAAGCCAATACTAAGGTCTTACTGGTTGGCTGCAACAAGTTTAAGATGTCTTCATAAGGGCCCTGGTTGGGGAATACTATACTTGCTTACAATAAGCTTGGAAACTGCTACAGACCTGTAGCAAACGGCTGTTCAGCTTCTCCAAAAGGCTGCTATTAACCACTGGAAGAACTAAGAAGTTCAAGGCCAAAATATCAAAATGAACCAACGACTCTACTTGCTGAAAATAAAATTTTCTTTACCCCAGACATTTGCCCAAATCTTTTTTTTTTGAGATAGAGTCTCACACTGTTGCCCAGGCTGGAGTGCAGTGGCACAATCTTGGCTCACTACAACCTCTGCCCCCCTGGGTTCAATCAATTCTCTTGCCTCAGCCTCCCAAGTAGCTGGGATTACAAGCACGTGCCACCATGCCCAGCTAATTTTTGTATTTTTAGTAGAGACGGGGTTTCACCATGTTGGCTAGGCTGGTCTCGAACTCCTGACCTCAAGTGATCCGCCCACCTTGGCCTCCCACAGTGCTGGGATTACAGGCGTGAGCCACTACGCCCAGCTTGCCCAAATCTTATAATTTCTTTTCTCCTCTCTGACAGACCTCCAGAGGCCCAAACTTTAATAGAATCTGAGAGAAAAAAGTGACCAGTCTATCTGCTGTCCACAGTGATGCCAAACTCTTCCTCCTGGAGCCAGTTCTCCCTGTTGGGCAGTCAGGTGAGGATCCAATTATGAACAAACTCTACTTGGGTCTCCTTGGCAGAGTTTCTGGCTTCAGCAGCCTAGCTCATGGGGGCTCATTATGTCAGACTAGCTTTTTTTTTTTTTTTAAGATGGAGTCTCTCTCTATTGCCCAGGCTGGAATGCAATGGCATGATCTTGGCTCACTGCAACTTCCACCTCCCAGGTTGAAGCGATTCTCTTGCCTCAGCCTCCTCAGTAGCTGGGATTACAGGCGCGTGCCACCACGTCCGGCTAATTTTTGTATTTTTTTAGTAGAGACGGGGTTTCACCATGTTGGCCAGGCTGGTCTCAAACTAAGGATCTCGTGATTCACCCGCCTCGGCCGCCCAAAGTGCTGGGATTACAGGCGTGAACCACCGCGCCCAGCCTTGTAGTTGCTTTTAACCAAAGAGGTTAAGCCTCTGTACAACCAAGAGGAAGAACTAGAATTAGAAAACTTACCAATTGCCCCAGCCAATGAGAATCCATTTCCAACAGGTATTAATGCCTGTTAGAAGCCACTGGAACACTGACATCATCAGCCCAATTGATAGGTTGTCTGATAGATTCGCCCCCTTCATCACACACAAGAATTTAAAACAAAACAAGACACTGCAGTTATATTCATTATTGCAGACAATGGGTTTCTGTATGTTAGTAATTGAAATTACAGCTGCGGTCTGGACTCCACCATTATTCCCTTTGCAGCCTGTGAGGCTGGCCAACACTGTAAACTTCCCAGCCCTAAAAATCGTAATCCAGAATGCCACCTCAATACAGCCCTCCACTGTGAAACTGAATGCCTTCTGGGGTACAGCATGAAACAGTTTGACAGTGCATGCCAGTGCACCTTGAAACAGTCAGTGTCCTTCTATCCGTAATGAAATCTGTGTAACGGGAAACTTGAGTCAATTCATTGTTTAAAGCAGATCTACTGGCTCATACCTTTCTCTAGGAAACAATAAGTGAACAAGAAGTAACCTCAGAAGAAGAAAGAACTTTGGGAGAATGCACTGAGAAAAGCCAGACTGAGTCCCCTTGGATGAAGTTAATTAAGGAACAAACATGACAGGATATTGGAATCAAAACCAAGGAATGCTTTGAGGACAGGTTTCTCAGTTGCCCAGAGAAGACACAGTTCCTTTTGAACTAAAATTAGAAAGCCGCTGAGAAGGAAACATAAGAAGCATGGGTAGAAGCTGAAAACCGTAAGTCAGCAAAGGGGATGGAGGTGGGTTGAGGAAGAGGGCAAGTATCTATTTTGTTTTATTTCTTCTGTAATTCCTTAAGATTGTTTGCACCTGAGCTTTGGGATTGCCGTAGTCTCCCCCACGGGGCGTCAGGTAACAGGCTGGGAACTCTGGCAACAAGTTCCAAACTCCTCATAATTCTGCTAAGAGCTGGCAGATACCTAGCTGGAGGCTCAAGGATCCAAGTGCAAACATTAAAGGAAGGTTTTTGCCCACTACCCAGTGAGAGGTGATCTGCCGAAGGAGTGCCCTCGTGTCCTGACACCGTCTCCCAATTAGGATACATCGGTAACCGGGCTGGCGTCGACGCCCAGCACTGCCCATCTGGTTGACAGCGTCCGAATCTCAAGCGTTCCCTCGCCCCTCTCTGTACTCCGGGGAGCCCTGAATCTCTGGTGGGCATCTACAGTTAAGAGTGCAAGAAGGCCCCTCAGACACGGGACGAGCACGAGGGCTGTCGCCTGTCTCCTAGAAGCAAACCCAGGCACAGTCCGCCCAGGCAGGCGAGCAGTTTTGAGGTGGGTCGGCACCCGGCTGAGGGGTGCCAGGCCGCCCCGGTGCCCGCTCCTCTCGCTGGCCCCCGGAAGCGCCGCCCTCCCGCCCGGCGGGCTCCGAGGGGGCGGGGAGTCGAACGCCCCCTTCCGGGTGCCTCCGCCCGGCTGGCCAGCCCCGCTCCTCCTCCGGGCGGGAATCCTCCCTCCCCCGCCCCTCCCGAAGCCGGGCCCTGGCGTCAGGCCCGGCCCCAGGGGGGAACCCCCGGCCTCGGCTACCCCTCCCCGCGGCCTCTGCCCGTCTTCCTGACCCTTGGGGGCCGGGAAGACCCCGCCGGCAGCGGCCGGGACCCACCGCTCATTACGACATCTTCCTCCCTGGCCTCCGCCGCCTCCGCCGCCACCGAGAGCCTGACACCGCCCGCCTAGCACCCGCCAATCCCGGAGCCCGCCACCGCCCGAGCGACGGCAGCCTTCACCAATAAGCGCTTGGAACATTGGGGACCGACAGCACTACTAACCAATCAACCAGAGGCGTCTAGAGCGACGTTGACTTGGCCAATAGGTCTATGCAATGTCACTGATCGACGGTAGAACCCACCAACCGGAAGCCAATTGAAGAATGAAGGACATGTTCATCAGCCAATTGGAGGGCGTCAAAGTCCCGCCTACTGGGTGGTTGATGGACAGCAACAGGAAGCTGGAAGGGGAGGGGCTTAGCCGAGGAGTGCTTTTGTATTGGTCGTGGTTGACCTTCCACCCACCTCTAACCCAGAGGATGAGTGATAGATTTGCCCTGAAGCCAATCAGAAGTCCTTAGGGTGAGGCCCACAAATGCCTCATAAATAGCATATACATTGCGCCTTAAGTCCGGTTTCTCCCAGGTGTGGCAGGAGGTTTCACGTGCTCTTCGGCAGTAGCCGGCTGCCACTCAACCCCATGCCTGGTGAGTGGAAAGCCACCAACCTTTTATTTAGTTCCTCGCTCGTCATCGCCTCGGGAGGGGCGACTTTGTACAGTGAAGCACTGGGGTCCGGCACCATAGTGGGAGTTGGGGTTGTTACGCGACGCTTCTGAGGGGATTTTCCCAATCGGTTAAGCCCCCGTTAATCCTCACATGGTTATTGCGGCGACCCCCATAGCCCACGGTCCCTAACGTGTGCATCTGAATCATCTGAAGGTCTTTCTAAAGGCAGGTTCCTCGGGCCGCCTCTTCTAATTCGACTTGGTACCTCACGGGGCGTGCCTAGAATCTGCATTTTAACAAGGGACTCCCGTAGACAGAATTGTATGCTCGAGTTTGAGAAGCACTCTCCCGGGGCTACGCCAGTCAGAGCGTCGCTTTTGAAGACGAAAAAAAAAAAAAAGCACTGCTTGGCCTCTGCCCCACTTGCCCTTACCTCGAAATGAGGTAAAGCACTTGGTAGGCTTTATCTTTATCCGGGTAGTTTTATCTTTGCTCCTAAGTCTCTTCCGACAACTTCAGAAGGCTGTCTGGCCTAGTGAGGGAATCCATTCTGGCTGCAGACCAGCCTGGGTTTGAAACCTACTCATGCCACTAACTTAGGCAGGGTACCGAAGCTCCCTGACTCTCGTGTCCTCATCAGTAAAACGAGGTTTTACTACACCTTAGAGCAATGGGTTAAATCTACACCTTAGAGCAAATCTACACCTTAGAGCAATGGGTTAAAAATCTACACCTTAGAGCAATGGGTTAAAAAATAAAAAAACCATAACCTATCATGAGAAATACATTTTGCCTACTGACCACTACGCTTCTATTTGCATGAGAGTGTAATAAGATTTCCGAAAACAATGCTTACTACTTGTGACGCACTGATAGTTTCTATGCATATCCTATCCTATCTTATTCTCTTTCTTGTTGATCGTGACTGGCAGTTTGAAAAATACTGCTAGAAAAGGTTGGTGTGATAATACCAAAGGCAGAGCAGAATGCCAGGTACACAGTGATTGCTGAATAAATGTTAATAGCCTCTTCCAGTCTACTACTCTCAGTGTTAGCCTTTGAAAAACAAGACTTTAGACGATATCACTCCTATTAAAGAGCCTTCATGGGATCCGTATTTCCTAGATAAAGCCCAAACTCCATTTTTTTTTTTTTTTAGGCAAAGGCCTCCACGTTTTTTTTTTTTTCTTTTTTTTAGGGGACTGTAGCCAGATGAAGAGCCACAGTCTTTTTTTCTTAACCTCAGCATCCACCAGAGTACGCACTCTTACTTGTGTATCTTTCACGCTTTGTCTCCTCCCTCTACCCCCCCCCACCCCGTTCCCTTCCTATAAATCTTACTCTTTCCCTCCCGGGAAAGATTTCACAGTTCCTAAACACTTAAGCTATTTTCTACTAGTTTACTTCCTATCTTACCCTTCCTTCTGGTAAACTCCTATGGATCCATGGCCAGGTGTGATGGCTCACACCTGTATTCCCAGCGCTTTGGGAAGCCAGAGGCAGGTGGATCACTTGAGCCCAGGATTTTGCAACATGGGGAAACCCCGTCTCTACAAAAAAATTTTAAAAATTAGCCACATGTGGTGACTTGTAGTTCTAGCTACCTGGGAAGCTGAGGTGGGAGGATCACTTGAGCCTAGGAGTTTGAACTTACAGTGAGCTATGATCACACCACTGCACTCCAGCCTGGGTGACAGAGTGAGACCCTGTCTCTCAGAAAAATAAACTCCTATGCATCCTTTGAAACCCTTATCAAGGTCTGCATACCACATTCCTGGCCAGCCATAGCTTCTTCCTCCTCTGCGCTGCCCTGGCACATGCATAAGGGCTTCTCTCTCACACTATTTCCACACTTTGATTCTCACTTCTGACTCTCCTGCTAGATTGAGCTATGGTAGAAGGATTGAGGCCAGCAGAGAGGAGGATCAGCAGGAAAAGTAAGTTAAAGAATGAATATTTGCATACAATGACATCTGCATGACTCGTTTGTATAGTACATGCATTCTGTTCCCAGGCCATTTTTCAAGTTCAGATTGCTTCACTTTCAAATCAAGGACTCCACCCGGGTTCCATGACTCACCTGTATTAGGGTACAGGGGTTTGGGGGGAGGTAGGTGGGGTTGAATATCCGGCTGGGCCACTGTCAAACCTCTTTAGGGAGAAAAGCTGGGGGTAGCTATGCTTCTATCCTAGAGACTCCATCATGAAGACAGCAGAGGTGAATTTAAAAAAAGTAAGCCTGTAATCCCAACACTTTGGGAGGCTGAGGTGGGGCGGATCGCCTGAGGTCAGGAGTTTGAGAGCAGTCTGGTCAACATGGTGAAACTCTGTCTCTACTAGAGATACAAAAAAATTGGCCAGGCGTGGTGGCGTGTGCCTGTAATCCTACCTACTCCGGAGGCTGAGGCAGGGGAATTGTTTGAGGTGGAGGTTGCAGTGAGCCTAGATTGCACCACTGCACTTCAGCCTGGGCAACAGAGTGAGACTCCGTCTAAAAGAAAAAAATGAGAGTGTGCATACGCATGGAGGGGAGATAGGATGTGAAAACTTAGAATTCTGCAGTAGTTTTGAATTATTTGATTGGTTTTGCCCTTTTTTGACCTCAGGCAGTCTGCCTCCTCGGCCTCCTAAAGTGCTGGGATTACAGGTGTGAGCCACCATGCCTGGCTGGTTTTGCCCTTTTAAAGGTCACCTTATCCTTGTTTTCTCTTTGTTTCTAGACTATCTTACTCTTTTCTTACTAGAGACAGCCAAGGAAGGAGATACTTTCTTTTTTTTCTTCTTCTTCTTTTTTTTGAGACACTCTTCTCTCTGTCATTCAGGCTGGAGTGCAGTGGCACCATCTGGGCTCACTGCAGTCTCTGCCTCCTGGGCTTAAGTGATCTTTCTGCCTCAGCCTCCCAAAGTGCTAGGGTTATGGGCATGAGCCACTGCACCCAGTCATGGCCACACTTGAGACTCATTAAAAGAGCTGTTAATAGATTCTGAAGTCCGGGTCCCATCCCAGGAAATTAGAATCTTTGGGGGCCTCAGTATTAAGGAGTCCTCAGGTGATTCCAGTGGGCAGCCAAATGTGGAGAAGTGCTCCTTAGCCCGAAGATACCTTCCTATTGGGGGTTCCCAAGTAAAAAACCAGGAAAAGTCTGTGCCCTCCACCCCCACCCACTCCTGTCCCTCCCCTCTCTGAATTTCTCCTCTTCCTACCCTACCTGCTGCCATCTTCACAGAGCCAGGGCTGGTGGGTGGCTCCAGCTGTGTCTGTCAACCTCAGCCAGGGGTGACATCTCCTCCCTGGTGTGCCTGGAGGCAGGTTCTCTCAGTGATATTTCCCTCTTGTCTCCAACTGCTTTCAGCTTCTCTCTACTCCAGGTTGTCACTTTCTCTCCATTTCTAACTTGCAAAGCTACGCATTCCTCACCACTAAAACCTCCATGCTTGTCTTGTGTACCATGGCACCTTCCGTTCCCAGTGCATTGCTTGATTATAGTAGGTGCACAGTAAGTGTTTGCTGTCTGACTGAATGACTATATCCTTTTAACCCTTCCCAGGGACTTACTCCTTCTCTTTCAAGCCCAGCTGCTTCTACTTTCACTTTACTTCTTCCATGTCTACTTCAGAATCTCCTTCTTTCTTCACTTTCCTGTGCTTTTCCTGCTTCCTGACATTCTCTGTCCTTTTTTGCACATGGCCGCCCTCATCTAATCTATCGGTACCAGACAGTGAGCATCTTTCCCCCAAGATGCGGAGGGAGGGTGCTGGAGGGAGGGATGTAGAACTACAACCTCTGCCCTCAAGAAGCTTCAGATCCCTCCTGAAGCCTCCTGTGAGACCACATAGCATAGCTGGTACTGTTGGTCCGGAAACTAGAAGACTCTCAGGCCAGCCCCTTGACTCTGTTGGTCCTCACTCATAGCCACACCCCAGGCTTTATTGTTGGTGTTTATCTTTGAAGAGTTACAGCCAACCCAGCCTTCTGAAGACTGCTCATTTTGCCGTAAGGATTTCCCAGTAACCTCTGCTTTTCCCTTTTCCTTCCTCTGGTTTACTATTTTCTCATCTCTTCCCTTCATACCTATGGGAAATCAAAGTTGCAGACTTCTTCTCTTTTTTTTTTTTTTTTTGAGACAGTCTTGCTCTGTTGCCAAGGCTGGAGTACAATGACAGAATTTCAGCTCACTGCAACCTCCGCCTCCCAGGTTCAAACAATTCTCCTGCCTTAGCCTCCCGAGTAGCTGGGATTACAGGTGTGCGCCACCATGCCTGGTTAATTTTTTGTATTTTTAGTAGAGACAGGGTTTCGTCATGCTGACCTGGCTGGTCTCGAACTCCTGACCTCAGGTGATCTACCCGCCTTGGCCTCCCAAAGTGCTGGGATTCCAGGCCTGAGCCACCACGCCCATCCCAGAGTTGCAGACTTTTCTAACCCAGATTCTTTCATATGCAGACCCACAGAAGTATTTGATGGGACAAACCCCTAGCTTGGATGAATTTAGTTTGTTTTTTTTTTCTCCCAGGGTCCATCAATGATTTCAGGGATCCAGATTTCCTCAGTCTTCTGTGAACATGAAACGTTGACAGACTGAGGCTGTAAGATGTATCTCCCTGTTACACCACACACCTGGGTGCCCACACAGACACACCTCTGTCTCCACTGCCAGGGATCCTTACCCCTGCTCTAACGCATCAACTTCCTCTGCCCCTGGTTCCCCTGTTCAGACCGATGGCTCCCCTGTTCAGACCGATGGCTCCCCACCAACTGCCATGGAATCTTCCAGCAAGAACATTCCGCTTATCCTTCCCCCACAGGGTTCTTCCTTCTTTGCTGCGTCTTTCTACCCACCGTCTCCCTCGGGTGGGATCTGTGGAGCCTTAGGAAGAAAGGACAGGGCCCCAGGTAAAAGGAACTAACTCTACAGGGCAGAAGGCACAGGTGCTGCCTCAGCCTTTGTGTGTCACCACCAGGGGGCGCCCAAGGCATTTCCAAAGCAGCTGCCCAGCGTTCGCCTTACAGGAACACGGCTTGCAGGGAGATCCAGTTTAACAAGCAGCTATTGAGTGCCTCCTATTCCCCAGGCCTGGGCCCTGCTTCATTTGGAGACTGAGAGTGGGTTCCAGCCTCTACAAAGAGACTCCTTAAAAAGAGCCATTTGGGGCTGGGTCAGGGGCTTACACCTGTAATCCCAGCATTTTGGGAGGCCGAGGTGGGTGGATCACCTGAGGTCAGGAGTTGAAGACTGGCCTGGCCAACATGGCAAAACCCCATCTCTACTAAAAATACAAAAATTAGCCAGGTGTGGTGGCGCATGCCTGTAATCCCAGCTACTCGGGAGGCTGAGGCAGGAGAATCGCTGGAACCTGGGAGGTGGAGGTTGCAGTGAGCGGAGATCTCACTACTGCACTCCAGTCTGGGTGACAGATTGAGACTCTGACTCAAAAAAAAAAAAAAAAAAAAATAGACAAAACAACAACAACAAAAAGCCATTTGGGCCGGGCATGGTGGCTCATGCCTGTAATCCCAGTACTTGGGGAGGCCTAGGGTAGTAGGGTTGCTTCTTGAGGCCAGGAGTTCGAGGCCAGCCTGGGCAACATAGCAAGACTGCCATCTCTACAAAAAATTTTAAAATTAGCCAGTCTTGCTGGCTCTCAACTGTATTCCCAGCTACTTGGGAGGCTGAGGTGGGAAGACTGTTGAGCCCAGGAATTCGAGGCTGTCCTGAGCTGTGTTTGTGCCACTCTGGCCTGGATGACAAAGCAAAACCCTGTCTCCCTGTCTGAAAACAAAAACAAACAAACAACCACATTTTCCTCTTCAAGGAATTGGTTTCCTAACAAGCAGCTCTTCTTACCTCCTCTGGTAGCAGAATCTTCTGTCCGCCTCAGCCCCTGCCCTGCACCCCCCTGCTCCCCTCCGTTTCCTGACCCCATCCACCACAGCTCCCTGAGGCTCCCGGTGTGCTTCTCTGAGTCTGAGCTGCCCACCGCAGACTGGAAGTATCCCCAGGGACCAAGGGAGGCTGACAATGTCCCTGGCCAGGCATTGCCCTCTCTCCCTCTGCCCCTCTCCTTCCTAGGCCCTGACTCACTTCTTTCGAATTCGCATCTCAATTCCATTGCTAGCCTCCTGAGGGTTCCCCAGAGACCCTGAGTGTGGAGGGTGTGGGTGCAGAAAGACCAGGGCCAGGAACAGGGGCTGCAGGCTGGGCTCAGGAGCAGCACTTCTTCACCTGGAGGCACTGACCAGGCTGGGAGACTCGGGAAGTGGGCCATGGGGGTGATAACAATAACAATAATCATATTAGTAATAACACTGGGGCCCGCAAAACAGCTGTGAAATGCCCGATAATGATCCCTTATATTTATAGATCTCCTTCTCCTCCTAGACACTTCAGAGCCATTGCGCAATTAACCCTCCTAGATTCCCTAGAAGGGACAATTAACCCCATATTTTATGGCCAGGGGAAACCTAGGCTCCGAGAAGGTAATGGAGTTGGCTGAGGTCGTCCAGTCCATTAGTGACAGCAGAATTTGTGGAGCAGCCCTGTCTCCTTCCTTTCATCTACATCACTTGAACTCAGGAGTTTGAGAACAGCCTAGGCAACATGGTGAAAAACTGTCTCTACTAAAAATACAAAAAAAAAAAAAAAATAGCTAGGTGCGGTGGTGCATGCCTGTGTTCTCAGCTACTCAGGAGGTTGAGGTGGGAGGATTGCTTGAGCCTGGGGGAGTTGAAGTTGCAGTGAGCTGAGATCGCACCACGGCACTCCAGCCTTGGAGACAGAGCAAGACTCTGTCTCAAAGAAAACAAATGGCTGGGCGTGGCAGTGGCTCACACCTGTAATCCCAGCACTTTGGGAGGCCTAGGCGGGTGGATCACCTGAGGTCAGGAGCTAGAGACCAGCCTGGCCAACATGATGAAATCCCATCTCTACTAAAAATACAAAAATTAGCTGGGCATGGTGGTGCACGCCTGTAATCCCAGCTACTCGGGAGGCTGAGGCAGGAGATTCACTTGAACCTGGGAGGCAGAAGTTGCAGTGAGCTGAGATCGCACCACTGTACTCCAGCCTGGGTGATAAATACAGCAAGACTCCATCTCAAAAAAAAAAAAACAAAAAAAAAAAGATGCACTTAGACACATGCCACATGTACACACACGTGCACACACGCAGGCGCATGCATGCACTCATACCCACCATCCATCCCATCTCTGTCTTACCAGGGACCTTAACATCTGGGAGGAGCCTGAACTGGGGCAAAGGATGGCTGCCTAGAGGAAGAAGGAGGGATGTCCCAGTTATCATTGAGGAGGGCTTTTCAGGGTCTTGACTGCGGCCAGCCAAGGCTCTGGGGACTTTCTGAGTTCTGATGGACATGGCCTCTGTCTAGCAGCATGACAGTCAGACCTGCCTGAGCCTCTCCAAACTTCAGGACTCATGAGGAAAGGAATGTGGGGGTCTCTGGGAGTCCCACACAATATGCCCTTCCCTTGGTACAAGGTTATACCCTTATAGTGCGAGACTCCTGTTTACCCTGAAAACCAGTGTGGAAGAAGAACCCTGCTACTTGCTTCTGTGCCACAATGTTGGAGATGGCCAGGTGATTCCTAGCAGGAGAAGAGATATGGCAGCTCTAGGAAGGAAGGAGAGGGTGGAGGCAACGAGGAGGCCCCTCAGTCAAGAATGGCAATCATTTGGCCTACACATGCCCCAGCTCCATCTCCTCCCTTCCCTTCTTACTCCTGTTGGGAGGTTAAGGTCAGAGGATTGCTTGAGCTTAGGAGTTCAAGACCAGCCTGGGCAACATAGTGAGACCCCCATTTCTACAAAAAAAGAAAAAAAAAGAAGAAATAAGAAGGTGCTTTTTTCAGCCGGGCGCGGTGGCTCACTCCTGTAATCCCAGCTCTTTGGGAGGCCAAGGTGGATGGATCACGAAGTCAGGAGATTGAGACCATCCTGGCCAACATGGTGAAACCCCATCTTACTAAACTACAAAAATTAGCCAGGCATGATGGCGCATGCTTGTAGTCCCAGCTACTTAGGAGGCTGAGGCAAGAGAATCGCTTGAACTTGGGAGGCAGACGTTATAGTGAGCCGAGATCGCACCATTGCACTCCAGCCTGGCAACAGAGTGAGACTCCGTCTTAAAAAAGAAAAAAAGGCTGGGCGCGGTGGCTCACGCCTGTAATCCAAGCACTTTGGAGGCCAAGGCGGGCGGATCACCTGAGGTCGGGAGTTCAAGACCAGCCTGACCAACATGGTGAAACTCTGTCTTTTAAAAAAAAAAAAGAAAAAGAAAAATGAAAAAAAAAGGTGCTTTTTTCTAATCTGAACTCAGGCATGGAAAGTTTGAATGTGCTCTGTTTGAAGCAGGAGGGAATAAGGTTATTAAATCATGTAAGAACTTCCTTGTTATATAAGGTTATGCAGCCTAGGCAACCTAGCCAGACCCAACTAGCCGGGCGCAGTGGCTCATGCCTGTAATCCCAGCACTTAGGGAGGCCGAGGTGGGTGGATCACCTGAGGTCAGGGGTTCAATACCAGCCTGGCCATCATGGTGAAACCCCGTCTTTAAAAAAAAAAAAAAAAACTAAAATTAGCTGGGTGTGGTGGCACAAGTCTGTTGTTCCAGCTACTCAGGAGGCTGAGGTGGGAAGATCACTTGAGCTCAGGAGGTCGAGGTCACAGCAAACAATGATGGCTTCACTGCACTCCAGCCTGGGTGAGAGAATGAGACCCTGTCTCAAAAATAATAATAATTAAATTTAAAAATAGGCTGGGAGTAGTGGCTCATGCCTGTAATCCCAGCACTTTGGGAGGCTGAGGCGGGTGAATCACCTGGGGTCAGGAATTTGGGACTAGCCTGGCCAGCATGGTGAAACCCCGTCTCTACCAAAAATATAAAAATTCAGGCATGGTGGTGGGTGCCTGTAATCCCAGCTACTTGGGAGGCTGAGGCAGGAGAATCACTTGAACCCAGGAGATGGAGGTTGCAGTGAGCCAAGACCATACCACTGCACTCCAGCCTGGGTGACAAGAGCAAAACTCCGTCTCAAAATAACGTAAAATAAAATAGTAAAGTGATGCACTGGGGCAGCTGACCAATGGGGGCAGCGAGATATACGTGAGATGACGTTTGGTCAATATGAACACTGGCCTGGAGAGAAGTTTCTGAATGGCTTGGACGCTGGGGTGTGGGGGGATTCTGCGTGGGTGGGTTACTGCACTGAGAGAGCAGCCGTCATACCAAGGTGACCACAGACTTACCTGCATTTTTCAAGCTGCTGGTTCTTCTCTCGGGGCCCCACCTACCAGCTCCGCTCCTGCCTCCTGGTCTCCACTCCCCATCTGGCCTCTGACCCCTGCAGCCTGGGCCTAAGATGGTCCCTCCCCACCAGCTCCAGTTTTCACCTCTGAAACTCCAAGGCTCCACATTGCTGAGATTTTACTATGGCTCCCAGCTGGATCCCACCTTTGATCTGGCTTCAAAAAATAAAAAGCAGTACCAGGAGAGTAATTTTCCCGACCTGCTAGGGAGGAAGGCAGGCTGGAGGCAGGTCCTGACCAGCCCGGCCCACTCCTGGAGCCTGGAGTCAGAAGCTGGTGGCAGAGGGGGCGGGGGCCAGGGGAGCAAAGCCATCTTTCCTCATTAACTTCCTCCCCTTCCTTTCTGGGGCACTGACCTGTCTCTTCCTTCCCTTCCCAGCCTGCCAATCAGCAGGGAAAAGGATGATACAGCTGCTTCCCCCGCACCCCCCTAGGCTCTTCCCACTCAGCCTCTTGCCTCTTGGCCTGGATAACAGCAGTGCCTCAGTCCTCACTTTCCACTGTTCCCCTGACCTGTCCCTGGGGGGTGGGGACTGAACACTCAGGGTGGGGCCTGGTAAGAGGCAAGTCTGTGCCCCCCTGGCTGGGCACCTGAGACATGACTCAGTTGGCTGTCTCAGCGCCAGCTCTGGTCTTGAGGGACTGGACTGAGGGCTGGGGAGGGGAAGGTCCAGCTTTTTATGGGGCTTCCTGCCAACCCCTCTCCTGTGGCGCTGCAAGGCCTGGCCCAGGATTTCCATCTTTCAGCAGCAGCATCCACCCCTCCCTGTTCAAAGGCTCTGGCTCCTCACCTGTTCTCAGGATGCTTGCCCGGCCCTTTTAAGTGGTTAGCAGTACACCCCAGCTGAGGGTCTGGGCTTCTCCAGGCAGGTGGGAAACCAGGGTGATGGGGCACGGAGTCCAGAAGAGGCAAAAACACCCTTCACACAGCTGAGTTGTCCCCCGTAGGCACAGGGCAACCACCCTTCCCTTCAGTGGGTAGGGAAGGAGCCGGGGTCTGGCTCAAGAGAAAACTTGGTTTTGGTGGAGCAAGGACAGAAGGCATGGGGCTGGGGCCAGGCACCTTCCATCTGACAAATTCCTTTCTCAGCTTTTTGGCTCATTGGCTGAAATGAGAGCTGATTGCTAAGCACACGGGACATTCTGTGTTTCTGTGTCACTATTTTTTTTTGTTTATTTGTTTTTGTTTTGGAACGGAGTTTCTCTTGTTGCCCAGGCTGGAGTGCAATGGCGTGATCTCAGCTCACAGCAACCTCCGCCTCCCAGGTTCAAGAGATTATCCTGCCTCAGCCTCCCAAGTAGCTGGGATTACAGGCATGGGCCACCACGCCCAGCTAATTTTGTATTTTTAGTAGATCTGGGGTTTCTCCATGTTGGTCAGGCTGGTCTCAAACTCCTGACCTCAGGTGATCCGACTGCCTCGGCCTCCTAAAGTGCTGGGGTTACAGGCGTGAGCCACTGCACCCAGCCTCATGTCCTTATTTTCCCAACCTTGTCTCCCATCAGGTAAGACTCCTACCCACATGTGCACTGTGAAAACATCCCCTACATATTGGAGCTGGCAGAATCCACTCACCGCCCTCTTCCGGGCCTCTGGGCTTGTCAGGGATTCTGGCCACTGCTGTGTCTTCCTTGTCTGGGCAAAGGAATGGTGAAAGCCTGAGCCCCACTTTCTCCAGGGGGAGGCCCCTTCTGGAAGTTGCCCCCCCCACCCCCCACCCCCACCCCACGCCTTGCCCCAGGCACCTCTCCCTGACCTGAGGGCAGAGAGGAGAGCTCAGGGAGGGGGAGGAAGTTGGGAGCCACCTTGTCTCCAGGTGGGGCAGGGGCTCAGCAGAGATAACCATCTTCTTGGCAGCTCCAACCTGTTCTATTGGTAATTTTTTTTTTTCCTAGAGGAGAAAGGTGAAGGCCTTGGCGGGGAGTTATTCTTGCTCTGAAGTGTCCTTGCAGCTCCCCTGGCCCCTGCAGGCCTTGTGCAAGAGCTGTAAATCCCTCACCACCCACAGGCCTGGGGGGGGCCTGCCGCTGGGACTTTCATGTCCAGAGGTTTTATGCCTTTGCTCCTCTGTTGGGCTCCACAGCTCCTGCCTGGGGCCTCTCCCCAGCCTGTAAAAATCCTGTCCCATAAATCTCCACTGCCCTCCTAGGAGCCAAGCAGTTCCTCCCACTCCAACTCCCACCCATAAGCATCTCTCCCCTCAAGAGACCGCAGTGAAGTGGCAGGGCAGAGGCAGAAATTTCCAAGAAGGGCAGCAGCTAACCGGGGGTCTTCCTGGGACCTCCTCCAGCATCAGTCACTGCTTGGGTGGGATTGGACTCTTAACTGAATGGTCTGTTTCCAGCTTCAATGCTGGAGGGGCTTCTGGGGGTCTCTGGTGGGGAGGCTCTTGGCCTCCACTGCCTGTTAGTATCCACCTGAGCCTCCTGAGACAGGTGGCTGTCTGTCTGCCAAGCCCCCAGGTGCGTTGGAGGTGGCAGGCAGCCCAGTGACTATGCTGCTTTCCTGGATCAAAATGAGAAACCCAAGGAAAGGGAAAGAGGGTAACAGTGGCTGAGGCCTAGAGGGTCATGGATGGACTGCATGGTCCAGTGGATTCTAGGGTAGAACACAGTGCTTAACTTCCTAGTCTGATGGGGGAGACTGGGCACTCATCCAAGACCTGAGCATTGAGAAGGGGGCCAGGTTGCTGGCGCTGGTTAGGACTCAGGGCAGGGATGATATTGGCCTGGGAACGTCCCACTGGAGACGGCTCAGGGAGGAGGAAGAGGCAAGAGCTGCAAAGGGAGCAGGGTGTCTCCAGCAGAAAGAACAGTTTGTTCTCACGTTCCTGAGGGGGAGGATGTGGCCTGGGTGGGGGGACACCAGCAGGTTTGCCAGGAAAGCGAAGAGCCTGTGCCTGGCTCCACCCTTCCTGGAAAGACATGGGAAGGAGACAGTGGCCTTCATGCTGAAGGTGGGGAGAGGCAAGGTAGACGGTGGGAGGGAGGGCTCTGTGGTGGAAGGGCTTGAGTGGGATGCAGCGCTCAGGAGAGAACCCAGGTCGAGCTCTCACTGACCCTCCTGGCTTACTGGGATCTCGCTGCCAGATGAGCAGACTTTGGGAAGCCCAGGATCTCTGTTCAGAAGTCCTCTCACCCACCCACCCCCATCCCCACCATATCCAGATTCTGACTTGTATCCCGTCTCCCCATGCCCACTGCCAGGCTGAGCTAGTGCTTGTGGCTACCATTTATTGAGCACCTACTGCATGCCAGGCACTGCTCCAAGCTCTTGACATGCATTGACTCACTCAAGCCCATTTTCCCTATGAGATAGGTCCTATATTCAGCCTCACTTTGCAGATGAGAAAACTGAGGTATAGTGACCTTAAGTAACTTGCTCAAGATCACACCACTGGCTTCACACAGGATTCCAGCCAGGCCCCTGGCTCTGGAGCCCATGTCTCCATCTCTGCCCTCTGCTGCAGAAGAAGCTTCACCACCAAAGCCCAGGGAAATGGTGTCTTCTGTGCCTCCTCCCAACTCCTTCAGAGGCCAGTGGAGTTGGCCCTGGGCATTTGGAGAGAAGCCTGCCAGTTGTCCTCTTTCCACAGGGAAGGGGCAGTTGTGGCCTAACATTCTGGTGCTTTCTTTTTTTTTCTTTTTTTTTTTTTTAAAAGATGGGGTTTCACCATGATGGCCAGGCTGGTCTTGAACTCCTGACCTCAGGTGATCCACCCACCTCGGCCTCCCAGAGTGCTAGGATTACAGGCATGAGCCACTGCGCCCGGCCTCATTCTGGTGCTTTCTAGGGGTCCTCTGACCCTTGGGGGACACCTACCTCAGAGGCAGCATCAGGGACTAGCTCCTGACTCCCACAGGGTGCCCTGCTTCCGCTAGTGCCCAGCAACCATGGGGAAACTGGGCGATAGCAAAAGTGAAACTGACTCAGCCGGTTTCCCACCCCCGCCAAGGGAAATGGGGAGCAGCCTCGGCTGGACAACAACCAATTAGGCACTTTTTATTGCCCACGCTGTCATAATCCTCAGAGCTTGGCTAGGATGAAGGAGAGGAAATGGATAGGATGGAATTCCAAGATGCCTTCAGCGTTCATCCCAGCCATTCCCCTGCTTTTAGATGGGAAAGCCCCAATACCATCCCCAAGAACTTTCCTCCAAGTGAGGCCCTTATCCCTGGAAGTCAATAGGCCTTTGCATCTACTGTTTCTGGCAAGAACCCTTCAACCTCATAGAGGGGTTTTCTCCTATCCTTCTCTCTAGGGACTCAGGGAAGAGGAATCGTATTTCTGTTTATTCCTAGGACTCGGTGGGGATCCAGGCTCATGCGGTCGCGGAGACCTCTGGTGCCACCTGGATGGTGGCATTAGGGATCAGGGAACTACCTATTTTTCAAGTGCAATCTGACTCCTCTCTCAGACTAGCAACTCCCAGAGGACAGAGGTCTTGTCTCCCCCATCAGACTGAAAGCTCCTAGAGAAGCTGTCTTCTCTTGCTTTCTTCTGTTGTACCCTGCCCCTTCTCTCAGTTGCCCAGGGCAGAGCTTTGTCCACAGAGGGCCACTCCTGCTGTCCATAGGACGTTGACTGCATCCGTGACCCAGAGGGGGCTGCATTCTGGTTGAGAAGTGCTGCCGTGGTCTGTCGGTGCCTCCATTTCCTCTTGTGTAGAATGGAGTTGTAATGAAGATTAGATTTTTAAAAAGCATGTGCCCAGCTTGTGGTAAGGGCTCAGTAAATGAGAGCTTTTATTGCCTTTGGGACAGCTGGAGCCCTTCCTAGCTTTCTGCTTGTCAGAAATCAGGATGGGGAGATTCAGCAGCCCAAGCTTAGTAGGGTAGCCTTCAAAATGAGAGTCACAGAAGCCAGCCAGCCTAGCAGCCCTGTGCGGGTCTCGGGCTGAGACCCCAGTGGACAGGTCAAGTCCATTATCTCCAGGAGGTGGCAAGGAGATCCGTGGTCAGCATGGGCAACCTCAGAGATCTGCAGCAGACAGGGTGGCAATGAAGATGGATCTCAAGTTAGGACCCAACTGCCCAGGCAGGGCAGAGCAGAGAAGGGAGAGTACGTTTCATTGTTTCAAAAGACCTGGGAGGGGTATGGTGGTTCCTTTTCCAGGGTGATGGTGGTCTCAAACCCAAAAGAGATGCTCATCAGCATGCTGGGGGGGTGGAGCAGCGGCCGGGGGAGGGATGCAGTGACCTCTCCAAGATCACGAATTCCAAAATCACCTAAAGAAGGGGAGGGGACAGAAGGAGGTAAGAAACACACTCAAGCTGAGCACACATCTGCTTTTCTTGTCTCGGGCAGAGATGTACCCCTGGGTTCAGAGTGTGTTTATGCACAGGTAGATGGGGGGCACAGAAGGGGACCTAGACATTGGCAGCTGCTGTGAGGAAGAGGAGACATTGTCTCACCGGTTGGTTCTGTCCTGAGTAAGGACCCTGGGTGAGGCTGAGCAGGTGACACCTGGCATGGAGCCAGGGCCCTCAGGTGGGCAGGGTGGACAAGTAGGAGGAGGGGAAGTGCAACACGACTTTATGAGAGATGAGGCAGACCCCTGCAGCCCTCTGTCTGGAGCCTCCAAGGAAGGAGAGAGTGGGAAATGGGGAGGCGGGGCAGGAGGAGGCATTCTGAAGCTCTCCAGAAAATCCTGAGCATGATGAGGAATAACTTACTCTTCTTTTCCTCAGCATCAACTTTATAAGTCATGTCCCAGCCTGGGCAACATAGCAAGACCCTGTCTCTGCAAAAAAAATTAAAAATTAGCTGGCATGGTGGCACGTGCCTGTAGTCTGAGCTACTTAGAAGGCTGAGGCTGGAGGATCGCTTGAACCAAGGAGTTTGAGGCTGTAGTGAGCTATGGTCGCACCACTGCACTCCAGCCTGAGCAACAGAGTGAGATCCCAACTCAATAAATAAATAAATAAAAATAGGCGAGGTGGTTCATGCCTGTAATCCTAGCACTTTGGGAGGCTGAGGCGGGCAGATCACTTGAGGTCAGGAGTTTGAGACCATCCTGGCCAACATGGTGAAACCCCATCTCTACTAAAAATACAAAAATTAGCCGGGCATGGTGGTGGGCGCCTGTAGTCCCAGCTACTCAGGAGGCTGAGGCAGGAGAATCACTTGAACCTGGGAGGCAGAGTTTGCAGTGAGCTGTTGCACCACTGCACTCCAGCCTGGGTGACAAAGCAAGACTCTGTCTCAAAGCAACAACAGCAACAAAAAAGTCATGTTCACTGCTAAATATATACAATTGTAATTGGCCAATCAAACAAAAAATAAACTGGGCGCAGTGGTTCACGCCTATAATCCTGGCACATTAGAAGGCTGAGGTGGGCGGATCACCTGAGGTCGGGAGTTCAAGACCAGTCTGACCAACATGGTGAAACCCCGTCTTAAAAAAAAAAAAAAGGCTGAGGTGGAAGGATTACTTGAACTCAGGAGTTCAAGACCAGCCTGGGCAACATAGGAAGACCCCATCTCTACAGTTTTTTTTTTTTAATTAGCCAGGTATGGTGGTGTGCGCTTGTAGTACCAACTATTTGAGTGGCTGAGATGGATCACTTGAGCCCAGGAGGCTGAGGCTGCAGTGAGCTGGGATTACACCACTGCACTCCAGCCTGGGTTACAGAGTGAGACCCTGTCTTTAAAAAAAAAAAAAAATTGAAATAAAAAAAATGTCACCTGCCCTGGGAATTCTCTCCCTTATGCTTCCATGTCTCCCTGGTTTCCTTTGGGTGATCTGTCTACTTGTGAAAATCTTTCCGCAGTGGAGAGGTGGACGTGCCTCCCCTCTGCCTCCTCCTCCCCTGCCAGCAGTCAGCTTCCTGTGCTCAGTGCAGGGAGCAGATCTAGAGAAGACCCTGTCAGGGAGTGGTGGTCAGATAGGGGAGGCGTAGTTCTTGACCGCAGAGATTTCTCAGTCTGAGTGGGAAGACAGAATACATCCCTGATTCGTCAGCAGAGACTAGAAACAAGGGCAGACAGCAAACGAGTGGAATTGTTGAGGTAGTGCTGGGAGAATGGGAAGAAGATACAGGGAAGGGGCTGAGTGGAGCTACAGGGGAAAAGCTTCTTAGAGGAGAATCTGAATTGATTTGGCAGAGGGTTGGGGAAGAGGCCAGTAAATGCCATTTACCCCCAAACTATGCCCATTCACCAGAAGAAGAAGCCGCCTAGGACTTCACTGTAAATCTGAGCCAAGATTGCAGATCACCCTCTTTTTCCCAGGCTCGGGTGTGTGTGCTACTATAAGGTGCCAGCAATGGGGCGGGGCCGTGGGAGGGGGAAACGTGTCATTTTTGTAACATTCCTCCCTGGCTCCCTGGCCCATGGATGACCCAAAGTTGCTTAAATGAAAGAGAAGTGAGTTGAGCAGGTCCCAGTCTGGGTCTGGCCACCGTGAGTCAGGGAGCCGGGCAGTCTGATCCCATGAGCCAAATCCCTGACTCTCTGGGGGCTTTAAAGGCTCTGACTGTCCGGCCTCAAAGCCACCGACAGGTATGGATCTGCCCACTCCCTGACCCCCTCTGTTTCCTGCCCTTTTGGTGCTCTCTGACCTCTGACCCTGGGGCCCAAGGAACCCATTCTCTGTGTAAGGCTGAGTCACGTCTGCCCCCGCACAGAGATTTGGGGTAGACCCTGGTAGAGATGGCAGAATGAAGGGACACACTCACAGACAGACACAGGGCAGGGAGAGGGAACTGAAGGAATCAAGGAAGGCAGAGAACCCCATGTTTCCCAGCTGATGGGAGACGGGTTATTCCTGGTGGTCCCTCTGGCAGCCACAGTGGATTTTAACCCTTCATTGGAGGGTGACAGGAGCAGGTTTGTGAAAGTATGGATGGGTGAGGAGAAGATGGAGGCAAGGACAACGGAGCAATTAAGATGGGTCCCCAAAGACCCCTTTATTTGAGTGCTAGTTGCTGATAGAGGAAGTAAATTTGAAGGAAACATGTCAGGGGCAGCCCCCTTCAGCTCTGGGTCTGACCCCTCAGGGACATCTTGGGGTCCCCCATCAATCCCTGCTCTGGATAGACCCAAGCTCCAAGCTGGACCAGCCCAGGGTGTCTCCTCAGGGGCCTTCCAAGTCAAGGCGTTTGAAGCGTCCATCTTCTCAAGGACACCCTGTTTTGTTGGGGAAGAGAGAGAGAGTGTGTGTCTATCGAGCCTCTGGACACTCTCCTGTAGCCCATGGGAGCTGGCACCGCCTGACCACCTGGGGGAGGCTTGGAGCCTGACTGAGCCCCAGTCTTAGGAGGGAGGGAAGAGGGTGGTGAGGGAGTGGGATGTCTCTTCCGCCTGGTAGATTAGTGACTCTGAGACAGGAGAGGGCCTGTCACTGGGCCCATAAATAAAGCAGCCGAGTCTCTCCCTCCATCTGTGTTTATCTGTCTGGCCTTGAGTTTCCGGGAGAGGAGATGTCTTGGCACCCCCCAGCATCAAACGCCAAGCGCTGGAGGGGAGGAGGGGCAGCCTCCCTCCCTTCGCCTTCCCTCTCAACCTCTATTCCTGCTTCCTCAAATCTCATCCTCTCAGGCACTCTCTCTTCAGCCTAGACAGTGACTCCAGGAAGCCCTCTGAGACCAGGGGGTGGGGGCTAGAGTGGGAAGTGTGGTCTGGGTTCTCTGCCACCTTTCCCCATTGGTGACCACCCTTTGTAGACTCAGGAAAATGTGCCCTGGGGCCTGGAGAGAGATGAAAGGTGGGAATCAACAGGGTGCTGGGAGGCCTGGGTATGGAAGACCCTCTGCTCCCAGGGAAGGGTCCAGGAAGGCCCCCGAGTGATGGTGAAGGGCCAGGGAGGACCTGTCAGTAGAGAGAGCCTGGTGGTTCCCCAGCCCCCCTCAGGGTGTGGCAGGCTGTGAGGAGAAGACCCTGCCTGTCGCCTCCTACCTTGGCCGCCTCTTCTTGACGGCACCTCCCTCCATCTTTTTACTTCCATGGATTCCTGAAACTCCAGGCTGTTCTTAGAACCTAGGACCTGCCACCAGGGCTTTTCAAAGTGTGGTCACCTGGTCAGGAGTTCGGCAGCAGTCTGGCTAACATGGCCAAACCCCATCTCTACTAAAGATATTAAAAAAAAAATGTGTTGTCTCCAGACCACTTACAGCTACATCACCGTAAAGGAAGGGGAAGGGGAAATGCTTGTTTCAGTGCAGATTCCGGGGCCCCCATAGACTCACTGGATCAAAAGAGGCGTGGGGACTTGGGTTGTTGTGGGGTTTTTTGTTTGTTTGTTTTTGTTTTGAGACAGAGTTCCACTCCTGTTGCCCAGGCTGGAGTGCAATGCTTCGATCTTGGCTCACTGTAACCTCTCCCTCCTGGGTTCAAGCGATTCTCCTGCCTCAGCTTCCCAGGTAGCTGGGATTACAAGCATGTGCCCGGTTAATTTTTGTGTTTTTAGTAGAGATGGGGTTTCACCATGTTGACTAGGCTGGTCTCAAACTCCTGACCTCAGGTGATCTGCCCACCTTGGCCACCCAAAGGGCTGGGATTATAAGCGTGAGCCACCTCGCCTGGCTGGGGACTTGGGTTTTAATGACTATCCAAGGTGATGCTGGTGTAATTCAAGCTTGAGAAACACCTATTGTTCTACATGAAGGCAGCCACTCTTGTTCACCCCATCTCCACCACCCAGCTCAGGGCCCGGGACATAGAAAGTGTTCAATAAACATCCGTTGATTGAATGCATTTCTAAACAGTATCTATTCCTTTTTTCACTCCAGGTCTTCTCTTCTCCAACCACCCCAAATCTACCAGAGTATCCCAAGTCCCTGCTTTCTGCTAAGGTGATAATACCAGAATATGTCAGCCAGAGCACAGTGGCACATGTCTTTAAACAGAGCATGGTACTCACAGAAACACTCTAATGGTAGGGATCTTTTGGCAACAGGGCAGGTTAGCGGGGAGTTTACTGGGACAGGGGAGGCTCTCAGCTCTTCTCAGAGTCCGCAGGAATCACCTGCTTTACTCACCCTCAGGGAATGACGGTGGGATGCTGGGTGCCTGTGCTGAGGGCAAGGAATGTCAGGACCCAGGGAAGGGGAAGATCAGAGGGAAGGACAAAGAGCGAAAGTGTGTGAAAGAAGAGCCATAGTTAAAGGAGGTCTAAGGGCAAAAGGAGAGCGCTGTTACACAACACAGGTCAGTGGCCCTGGAAAGTTTTCAGAGGATCAGGCATCCTAGCCAGGAATGCACAAGCAAGTCACTTCTCTCCAGCCTTGGTTTCCCTGAAGGTCCATCTCTGGAAAAAGAGGTTCTTTCAGCCATTGAGTCCTCTCCTGGCATCAGGGCCAACTGGCATTGCTGCTTCATTGCCTCTGGTTTGCATTGCATTTGCATTAATTTGCTTGGGCTGGACCAACAAGTATATGCAAATGGATATGAAGTGGTGGGGTCCCAGGGCAGGGAGTCTCCCTGAGGTGAAGATGGAGCTGTGGAGGAGGGATGCACAGGGAGATACCTGCACTAGAGGGACCCGCAGGCTTGCTGTCATAGCCTTTCTGGCTCCAGAGGGGAGAGGGTGGCCTAGGATGTTAAGAGCCCTGGCACTGCAAGCCCCAGGAGGCCTTGCAGGGGGCTGGGGAACAAAGGACCCAGGCATTCTGAGGGTGGTGAGGGCAGCTCTGATGGTATAGGGCAGATGAGCAGGGTTCTCAAGCCTCCCAAAAAGCAGAGAGCCTCGGAGCCAGCCCCAGATGGCAAATACTTGCACTGAGGCCCTGAAGAGGGATAAGGGTGGTGGGAAGCTGGGAGAAGAGGAGGAGGCAGATGCCAGGCTAGAGTTTCTGAGAAGAGAAGAAGCCGAATCACTTCTGAATGGGAAAGGGGAGATGACAAAGCTGCCCCCCTGTTGGTGGCAGGGGCCCAGAAAAGGGGGCAGAGCAGGGAACTGAGAAAGCAGTCAGTGGAGACCTGGGAGAGGCGGCTGTCTGAGCCCCTCTCCCCTGTGGAATGGCTCCTGCTGACCCCAGGCTTGGGGCAGGGGGAGGGGGCAAAGTCATCAACTTTAGGGAAAAGTTTTAATGGTGGAAGACACAGTCCCACCCTAATGGGGGCTCTCTGCTCTCAAGAGAGCTACAATATACTGGAAAAGACACAGCCCATGTTCTTGGGAAGCCCCTAGTCTAACAGAAGAGATAGTCTCTGTCTTTATCCTGGGTGCAAGTGGGGGCACAATGAGGATCCTACACACACTGTCCAAATTACTTAGGAGCTCTCCAGCCCATATCGGCAAAGGCAAAAATACAGGACCAGTGAGCCCTTCCTAGATGGGGAGAACCCCAACAGCAGCAACCAGAGGTCAGTGGGGCTAACCCGGTAAGGCCTCCTGAAGGGAATTGTTTTTTCTTCTTTTAGAGAGCAGGTCTTGCGCTGTTGTCCAGGCTAGACTCGAACTCCTGGGCTAGACTGGAATTTCCGGGCTCAAGCAATGCTTCTACCTCAGCTTCCAAATAGCTGGGATTACAGGCATATACTCCTTGCCTGGCTCCTAGAGTGAATTTTGAGGAAGATTTTGAAAATGAGGCTGGGTGTGATCGCTCACACCTATAATTCCATCACTTTGGGAGACCAAGGCAGGAGGATCACTTGAGCCCAGGAGTTCGAGACCAGCCTGGGCAATATAATGAGACCCAGCCTCTACAGAAAAAAAATTTTAAAAATTAGCTGGGTGTGGTGGTGCACACCTGTACTCCTAGTTACTCAGGAGGGTGAGGTGGGAGGATCACTTAAGCTGGGGAGGTTGAGGCTGCAGTGAGTTATGATCGTTACACTGCTCTCCAGTCTGGGTGCAGAGTGAGACTGTCTCAAAAAAACAAAAAAGAAGAAGGAGGAAGAAGAGAAGGAGGAGAAGGGAAGAAGGAGGGAGGAGGGAGAAGGAGAAGAAGAAGAGGAAGAGGAGGAGAAAGAAGAAGGAAGGAAAGAAGGAAGAGAGGGAGGGAGAGAGAGAGAGAGAGAGAAAGAAAGAAAAAAGAAAGAGAGAAAAAGAAGAAAGAAGGAAAGAAAGAAGGAAGAAAAGAAAGAGGGAGCTGGGCTCGGTGGCTCATACCTGTAATCCCAGCACTTTGGGAGGCCAAGGCTAGTGGATCACAAGATCAGGAGTTTGAGACCAGCCTGGCCAATATGGTGAAACCCCGTCTCTACTAAAAATACAAAAGTTAGCTGAACATGGTGGCACACACCTGTAGCCCCAGCTACTTGGGATGCTGAGGGAGGAGAATTGCTTGAACCCGGGAGGGGGAGGTTGCAGTGAGCCGAGATCGCACCATTGCACTCCAGCCTGGGCCACAGAGTGAGACTCCGTCTCAAAAAAAAGAAAAAAAAAAAGGAAAGAAGAAAGAAAGAAGGAAAGAGAGAGAGGGAGGGAGGGAGGAGGACAAGGGCTGGGGTTCATCCTCTGTTGGCCTGAGGCAGAGAGTGATGAGAGCTGGGGAGGGTGAGGAGCAGAGCACTTGGCTCCAGGACCCTTGGCAGCAATTCAGTAGGGCCCTGACACAGGGAGGGGACTCAAGTTGGGAAGAGCCTTTTTCCCCAGAGATAGCCACTTGATATTCAGAGAAACCAAGGCTTGGAGAAGAGAATCGACTTGCTCAAGATCACCCAGCAAGTTGGAGGCAAAGCTGAGACCAGAGATCAGATTTTAGGACTCCCAGTTCTGTGCTCTTTCCCCTCCTGCAGCTGGCAAGCTGTTAACCTAGGGCTGTTGTCAGAAGGTTCTAGGAGGCCTGTCATCCTCCAGGTGAGCTGTTAGAGGGGGGAAAGTACCTTAATTTCTTAAGGACTCTATTTCCCCATCTGTACTTTGGGCTCTTTCATCTGAAGTCCTTTGCGGGTGGGTCACAGGTCAATCTAAGGTATTGTAGGACTTAGTTTTCCTCTGGGGATGGGTGGGTGGAAGGGGAGAAGGAGGTAAGCAGAGGCTGGGGGGGTCCCCCAGCTGATCAGGTACGGCCTTCTTCCAAATATGCTTGATCTGACGATTTTTGAATGGGGGGTAAAAGATGTATTTGCATTTGGTTTGCATAGCAATTGTGTGAATTCCAGGCCTAGGCCGGAGCTCTGGAATCTCCCTGGCTCCTGCTCCCTCTTCTGTGGTTTCCCCACCTGCCTGAGAGCCTCCCGGTTGCCAGTTGTGTGGCCACAGCTGGAGAAGGGGGGTTCAAATGTTGGCCACTGGCTTTTCCAGGACCCACAAAACCCCTTCCGCCCTCTCCAGCCCCGTCCCAGGACATTCTCGCTTCCCTGTGGGGTCCCCAGGAGGTCTCCTGGAGGCCTTGTGGGAGGCTCCGGGCTGGCTGAGGGCTGGCTCTAATCAGGCTGGGGCCTCCTACGGCTCTGCCTTCCCAAACTGGGACCTCCTCTAAGGGTAACCCAGCGGGAGTCCCTCGGGGCCCTGCCCCTACCGCTACCGCCGGGGGTGCTGGTGAGAGGGGTCTCTGCACCCCACCCTCCGCGTCCTCCACGGAGGCTGGGTGCTCAGCTGCAGTGGGCCGGGAAAGGGCTGTCCCCTCCCACTGGAGCCAAATAATTGCCTCCTGCTTTGTTGTGTGGTGTCTGGGGCCCGGGGCCTCTCATTTGTGGGGACGTGCTGTGGCGAGAGCCTCCCTGCTAATTACCCTCCTCCCCATCGCCGCCGCCGCCGCCGCCACTGAGCCTCCTGCGTCCGCTGGGCCTTACTCACCCCCGCCCGGCCTGCAGCTCCCCCAAGGCCCAGACGCAGGGAACTCCCCTCCCTGGTCCCAAACTGGCCTTTCCCGGCAAACAGCCTCGCTGGCTTCCCCGCTACGCCTGAAAGCCGGCTCGGGGAGGAGCAGACCGGCCGGGGTCTGTCTCGATGAGAGAGCCCTGAAAGGATATTTCCGGTTTGAATACAGCCCCAGCTCGGACCTCTGCCGGGGAACCGATCTGGGATTGGGCTCCGGGCACGTGCCTGCATTGTGCAACATCTGGACAGGGGTTGCACCTGTTGGGACTTGTTCCCAGTTAAGGTTGGAACCACCTGCGACCCTGATACCTGGGAGGAAACACCCCATGTTAGCTTCTTTTTTTCTCCCCTTTTCCTATTTTTCAACCATTTGTTTACCTATTTGCTGTAAAGGAAATGAAAGAGAGGGAGACAGAGAAAGAGATCGGGCCTGAGACACACCTACACCCCAAGGAATCAAACCTAGAGAGGGGCTCCCAAGACAGAGCGATTCCTCCAGCAAAGAAACAGAGACCAGAGGCCAGGCGCAGTGGCTCCCGCCTGTAATCCCAGCACTTCGGGAGGGCAAGGCGGGCGGATTGCCTGAGCTCAGGAGTTCAAAAGTAGCCTGGACAACATGGTGAAACCCCGTCTCTACTAAAAATACAAAAAATTAGCCGGGCATGGTGACGGGCACCTGTAATCCCAGCAGGAGAATCGCTTGAACTCGGGAGGCAGAGATTGCAGTGAGCTGAGATTGTGCCACTGCAGAGCAAAACTGAGGGAAGGAAGGAAGAAGGAAGGAAGGAAGGAAGGAAGGAAGGACGGAAGGAGGGAGGGAAGGAGGGAAGGAGGGAAGGAAGGAGGGCAGGAGGGAGGGAAAGAGAGAGAAAGAGACAGGAAAGGAGGAAGGAAGGAAGGAAAATAAATAAAAAGAAAGAAAGACAGAGAAAGAAAAACAGAGATCAGAGACCAGAGGGGGATACAGAGGCAGGCAGGACACATGCTATGCAGAGAGAGCTGGAGGCACAGAGACAAGAAGAGAAATGGAGAGGTTTTCAATTCTCTTAAATGGAGACAAAAGAAGAACTAGAACCAACAATTATAGAAAGCAAACTTCTCATTCTTATTAAATCTTGGGTAACTCTTGGAGAATGGAGCGTTGAAGTTGAATGAAGACTGGACTTGGAGGAAGAAGCAGGGACAGACAGTAAGAGGCATTGGGATGAGCCAAGGCTCTTAGGAAGAGACAGTCACAAATCACAATGGTTTGCACACAGTAGGTGCTCAATAAATGATGACTGATGCAGGCAGATAGCTGACCCTGCTCTTCTAGGGCCAGAGCTGAAAACTTAAATGATTGTAATAGGGATATAGGATGGGTGAACAAAACAAAAATCCTTGGAATACTCAAGGGTTATGGACTCCACCTGCTAGAAGGAAGGTCAGAAGAGAACTATCCCTCTTCTCAGCACTTTTTAGGGGAGCTACTTAGGGAAGATGAGTTCGGGGGTGGGGGGTGCAAATTTTCTGCAAAACTAGAGAAGGTGAACCCTAGGCTCTAGGTCATAGAGTCCATCAAACCAGTGGAGACCAAGTTGCCAGTGGGACACCGCTGAGTTCAGCACAGGAGGAGGTGAATGCTCCTGAAGTCACACAAAACTGACAAGAGTTTCAGCCTCTGGCATGGCTGGGTGTTCTGGGTTCCAATTAGGAAACCTGGATGTTTAGGATCCCTTCCCAGCTGGATGCTCTATGTCAGGAGCAAGTACCTCCACATGTCCATGCTTGGGTGGTAAGGTTCTTTGCAGTGAAAACCCAGCAAGCTCAGGACCCTGTAAACTGATCTCATCTCTCCCTGTCTCCAGACAGGTCAGTCTTTATAAAGAATCTTGGCTTTTGGCCGGGCGTGGTGGCTCATGCCTGTAATCGCAGAATCCCAGCACTTTGGGAGACCGAGATGGGTGGATCACCTGAGGTCAGTTTGAGACCAGCCTGGACAACAGGATGAAACCCCGTCTCTGCTAAGAATACAAAAAGCAGCTGGATGTGGTGGCACACACCTGTAATCCCAGCTACTCAGGAGGCTGAGGCAGGATAATCACTTGAACTCAGGAGGTAGTGGTTGCAGTGAGCTGAGATTGCGCCACTCCACTCCAGCCTGAGTGAAAGAGCCAGACTCAGTCTCAAGAAAAAAAAAAAAAAAAAAAAAGGACCCCTGGCTTTTGTTCACCCCCTCCAAGGACTCAAGAACTTCTTACCACCCCCAGTTATCGGGAAGTCCAGCTCAAAGCCCTCTCCCTCAGTGGCAGAAGAGGAAATCAATGCCTCCTGCCTTTTTCCTGGGTGGAGGGAAGGAAGCAGGGATGTCATTTGATGAGGTGGGGACCAGCAGCTTCTTCGCAAACACCCTCCACCCCTCCAAAGCTATCTCTTTTAGGCCCTGAAGCACAGGAGGGAGATGAAAGGGGCAGAGCTGACCAAGAGAGGGGGAGAGGGTAGGACCCTGACTGGGAATAGATTTCAGGAGCAGATAGTGGGGGTGGGGCAGAGGAGAGCAGGGATCCCAGTGATCTCATTGGTTCCCTTGGCATCAAAGCATCCATTGGTTTTTAACAAAGTGAAATAGGTTAGTGTGTCTGAGGACTGCAGTGGGGGTAGGGAATGGGGTGTATCAATGTGTTGGCTCTGTATAGCCTCCCCTCTTTCTTCCCCCAACACACATACGGTCCAGAAATTCTCTGAGACTCTGGCCTCACCAGGTCTTCGTTCTGGAATGAACTCTTTGATCTTCCAGCTGAGGAAAGAGACAAATGTGAGAGCCCCTTAAAGGAATCATAAGACAAAGTATTGGCTTGATATGTAAAAATATTTAACGTAAATGTTTATTGAACTACAAAATGCACATAGAAAAATGTTGTAAATATAGAACATATGTAAATCATAAGCACAAAACTGAATGTTTCTTTTTTTTCTTTTCTTTTCTTTTTTTTTTTTTTTTTTTTTTTGAGACAGAGTTTTGCTCTTGTTGCCCAGGCTGGAGTGCAATGGCAGGATCTTGGCTCACCCACAACTTCTGCCTCCCAGGTTCGATAGATTCTCCTGCCTCAGCCTCCCAAGTAGCTGGGATTACAGGCATGCGCCACGACATCCGACTAATTTTTTTGTATTTTTAGTAGAGACTGGGTTTCTCCATGTTGGTCAGGCTGGTTCTAAGTGAGCTCCCTGCCTCGGCGTCCCAAAGTGCTGGGATTACAGGCGTGAGCCACCGTGCCTGGCCAAAAACTGGATGAATTTTCACAAAATGAACACACCTGGGTAGCCAACACTCAGCTCAAGGAACAGAAGGTTACAAACACCCCAAAGCACCCATTATACTCCCTTCAGGGTGCCAAACACCGCAAAAATAAGGAATCTCTTGTGACTTCAAAGAGTATAGATTAGTGTTTCTGCCTGTTTTTGACCTTCATGTGGGTAGGATCATGTACTGTGTTTGTGCCTTTAGAGCCGGCCTCTTTCACTCTGCATGTTCTTGAGATTCATCCTTTGCTTGAGTTTGAACCCACCTGTGATAGGAGGGACAGGATGCATCAGGGATTATCCCCTTTTGGGTGTCAAACTCAGGCTCTCTTGAGATCCCTGTCAGCCCCTTTTCAGAGTTTGGTGTTAGCACCCTCAATTTGCTCTACCTCCAAGCTCCCCAGATCCCAAACAGGATGAGGACTGGGAGATCCTGCCCTCTTGGTGCTCCTATCCAAGTTGAGATCTGGAAACTGCTGGTCCCAGACCACACCCTCCAAAGGGACTGCAGAGGAAGTCCTCAACCTGGGCGGGGTGAATTAGATGGCGCTTTGAGATCTCAGGATGAAAGGACTGCCTAGGGCCATTGTCCTTGGCCTCCTGTCCATCTTGGCAGGAGTGGAGAGGCAGTACCCTGACCCTTCAGGCCACAGGGATGGGGCATCAGCTTACTGGGAGTGGCACTGCCAGGCTCTGGAGGACTCTGTTCTGAGAAGCTTCTGCTCATAGAAGCAGGGAGCCGAGGGCGGAGATATGGGGGATAGGGAGTCAAGGGCTCACGCCCCTGGGGTCTGCCTCCCAACCTCCTGGGCAGCACCCAGACAGCCCGGCTCTGGTGCCGTGTGTGGTTTCAGGATAAGCTGCCGATGCCACCCAGAGCGCCCTGCTGACAGACAAGGATCTCGCCCGCTTTCAAAGACGCCCTTTCATCTGCCAGGGCTAATTACACCTGCAGAGCGGAGAAGAGGGCACTGGAGCCAGCCCCCTCCTTCTTCCCCCATCCTGCTCCCAAGCCCCCTACCTCAGGATCCCTTCCACTCCCTCCCTTCTGCCTGTTCCAAAGCTCTGTGGCAGCCTCAGCAGCTGCCAATTATGGCTCCTCTAGTGACAAGTGGCCCTGGCTACTGGGAGGCAGGGTGTGTGAGAGCGGAGGGCTGGAAGATGGGCCTATGTGTGTGCATGAGGGTCGGGGTTAGGGAGGTCTGGCTGGCATTAGGAGGCTACTAGGGAGTAGGTGAGGGCCTCGTGAGTGTGGAAGCTCTGTCGCTGATGGAGGCAGCTTGGTGGCGGCCAGGAGTGCTTTGGCTCTGATTCAGGCAGCTCTGGGTTGGCTGCCCAGGTATGAAAGTGGGAAGGCTCAGTGCCCCCAACTCGATGTGTAGGCAAGTGGCTTCTAAGACTTGGGCCGTCCCCAGGGTACTCAATGCTTTTTCCTCTTCCAGCACTTCGGGTGCTGCTTTGCAACACCCTGCTAATGTGACTGAGTCTCCCACCACCTTGTTAACACGCGTGTCCAGAAGGTGCCATGTTGGTCTGTCTTTGCACTGCATTCTCATAGTAGATGCTCACTGCACACACTTGCCCGAATGGGAGTGGAGAGTGTGTGAGGGAGCACATGGGTGAAGGGGACCCCAGGAGTGTGGTCTCTTGGCATGGCGAGGCCCTGTGCCGAGGTGAGTGGGGCGTGCTTGCTCCAGTGGTCACAGTGTACGCCTGCACTGGGGTCTGGACGAGCCTCTGGGTAAGTGATGACCTAAGAGGGTGTGTGGCTGAGTGAGGGCATGTGTGCATGTGTGTGCGTGCGTGCATGCCAGTGGAGGCTCTGTGTGTGGCTGCATGTCACGCTCTGTTCAGGAGGAACTATATCCACCTGTGAGGGGTGGTTGGGGAGGACATGGGCAGTGTGGCTGTGCCTGAGGATCTGCCAAGGGCTTCCAGTGGGGGTGAGATCTTTAGAAGAGCAGATGAAGTCCTCAAACAGGTTCTTCCTTCCCAGGCTCCTCACCTCAAAACTGGGAGAGAAAAAACAGCAAGAGCCCGTTTCCTTCCCCAGATGGGATCAGCGAGAGGGAACTACCGCCATAACCACAGTGCCCCACCCCCTTCCTGGTCCAAAGGAACAGAGGAAATGCCAGCAGTGGGTTTCCACAGGGGTCCCAGGAAGCTGAGGTCCATGGGGGTGGGGTAGGAGGATCGGAGCCCCCACTCGCCGTGTTGCCAAGTGGTGGTCTACCCTTGCACAAGAAGCATGATTCCAGACTTTCTGAGATAGTTGTGGGGTTCTTCACTCAGTCTCTTAATGTTCCCACCACCCAAAAGCAAAGAAATTCTGGTGTCTAACCCAAGTCCTCTGCATTCCAGGCCTAGGCAGGGCCCTGCCCTCCCACTGTCAGAATTCTTAGATAGACATGAACAACTGACCACCGGGACCCTAGATCCTCAAGTCGGGGTCACTGACATTATGGTTTCTCCACTTTCCCTCTAAGCCTCATGGCTTCTCTTCACCCTCCCAAATCCCCTCTTCTGACCCCGCCTGTCTCTGGGAAGTGTCATTCCCTGAGCTCCTGACAGCAGGTCCTTCTGGCATCTAACCGACTTATCTCATGCTCTCAGGCCCTGTTTCAGGGCTGGTGCAGGGGGATCCTCACTGGAGCAATGTGATAAGACGGGGTCTGACGACCTGGCTGAGGTCACCGGCCACTGAAGTACGTCAGCGATGGGTGTGTATGTCCCAGCCGGCCGCACAGCCTTGCTTTCATCCTTTGTTCCTGCCAGCCCGGCCCATTCCCACCACAGATTCTCAGATTCTCAGCGTGGCGTGTCCGATGAGCAGGAGTCTTCGCCCGGACACGATCCTCTGCCGGCCCTGCCCTCTGCTCACCTCCCCCTCCCTGTCTCCCTCCCAGCCACTTTCAGTGAGGCAGTTGCTTTCCATTTCCCTCCTGTGTTCTCCTTGCCAAACCTCCAATGGCCATCAGAGGAATTGTGGTTGGACACAAGGAAGGACGTTTGGGGGTGCTGCCGAGCAGGGAACTTGGCAGGCAGTGGGTCCCCCTTTCCAGAGTGCCTATCAGCAGGTTGGGAGGGAAAGAAACAGGTGTGCCTGAGGGAAGAGGGGTGGGCAGGGTGATTTCTCCATCTCCCATCAGGCCTCAGATGCGATCCCAGAGCCTTTCTGTTCACGGCGGCTGTCTGGTTGCTCTGTTCCGTCAGCCAAACCCCAAACATTTCTCCATTCACCCTGGCTTAAAACTAGGTTTCCACCTCCCTGGAATGGTTGTTTGTATTTGGCCCTCCCACTTGCCTGCGTCATCTCTGGCAGGAATTTGAACCCCATCTCCTGGCTCCCAGCCCCTTCCCAGGCGTCACTGTGGCCCCCAACCTGGGCCCATCTTCCTCCTTGTCTCCAGGGAGTCTGCGACTTGGGTTTTCTACTCCACACCCCTCCTCACATCTTCCTTGCCCTCCTTCTCCAAGAAGCCCTCTCAGAAACCCCTCCCTGGCCTTGCCTCCTCCTTTCTTTCCTGCCCTCCCTCTCCTCATCCCGAGACCCACGTTCTTTCCAGCCAGAGTCTTCCTGTTTCTCGTCTCTTCTGGGTGCCTGCGAGTGTCGGTCTGTATCCCCTCCCACCCCAGTTAGGTGCTCCTCCGGGACAGGAACCTTTATATTTCCCCCAGTTCCCAGAAAAGCCATGAGACTAGAGCTTGGAGAAGTGAGGGAGGGGAAGAGGGCAATTGTCAGGGGAGGTGATGAAAAATTGGTAACAGTTGAAGCATAAAGACAAAGCACATCTCCCCTGAGCCCTGGCCCAGTGATCAGCATAGAGAAGAGAAAGGAAAGCGATGAACGTTTAGTGGAGTAGATGGGGTGGGAAGAGAAAAATTCCCCAGCATTCCTCTTGTGGGTCTGAAGGGAGGCCCCCTGGAAGTTTTTCAAAGTGAAGACCAGGAGAGGTGAAAGGGCATGGTTGGGGCAGCATGGGGGCCTGATAACTGAGGACGGAGGGAGCCCATTGCGCCAGCTCCTCTTTCTAGACTCTGCCTCTAGGGATAGCAGCAGCATTTGGGTGCCGTTTGCTCATTGGAGCAACCCAAAGTCATAAAGGTGCTAACAAAAGTCCCCAGGCACCCTCCGATCCTGGCCTGGAAGAGAACCCACTGGCTCTTATCCTGGATCTGCCATTAATTAATGTGCTGAGTGATCTCTGGCAAGTCTCTCAGCTTCTCTGGGCCTCCCTTTCCTGTCCTCATCCCTCCACAGCAGGAACAGGTGCCTGAGGGAGGAGGTGGAGCCTTCCCCAGGCTGGCTTGGAGGCAGGATGATGGAGGAGGGATGGACTCTCTCAGGGGCTCTTTGGGTCCTGGTGGTTGGGGCCAGTGGTACCTTCTTGGACCCTTTTCCTGGTCAGTGGGGGAGGTCAACGAGGGGGACTCCAGAGAGAAGCATGAATCTCTCCTCGGCTTCTCTTCCTAGCCCTCCTCAGGGTGGCTCCCAGGAATCCCCTTTGCCCCTGGGTCCCCTCCCCTCATGTTCCCCCTCCTCCTGCACAGGAGCAGGAGCACACCCTCAGGAGAGAGACTAGCCCAGCACTCATGATGAGCAATAATTTGTTTTATGACAGAAAAGGAAATTGTCTTCAGTTTCACAAGAGCAAAACGAATTCGTTTGAAGTAGTTTGCCCTGCGGCAGGCAGGAGAAGAAGGTTTCTCTCTAGAGCTTGCCTTCGCTCTCCTTCTCTCTCCCTCTCCCCTTCTAATTACAGCAGCTTCCAAGCTGTTGTCGTGAGTCGATGCCAGGCTGTCAGATGCCAACTGCCCCAGGATCTCACCTCTTGGGTGTGGATAGGGGGATGGAGCCACAGGAACAAGGTGGGGTGGCTCTCAGTTCAGCCTCTGCCATGCCTGAAGCCTTACCTGGTACCATCAGGTAGGGAGGAGGAGGGCGGGGGCAAAGAGCAGCAAGTCAGGGTCCAGGAGAGCAATCGTCTCCCGGGGCCTTGGAAGACAACTGGCACCTTGATGCCCAGAGGGGGCCTGTTATGGGCTGAGGGGCTTTCCTGCAAGACCTGCCCATATTTCCAGATCAGCCTTCCTTCTTCATTCTCTGTGATTGCAGCCTGGAAGCTGAAGTCCCTGGGGGCATCTGGGCAAGGAACTGGACCATGACCACCTACTGGTGTTAATACTCAAAGATTCAGCAGGGTGTGGTGGCTCACACCTCTAATCCCAGCACTTTGGAAGGCCAAGATGGGAGGATCACTTGAAGCCAGGAGTTTGAGACCAGCCTGGATAACATAGCGAGACACCCATCTCTACAAAAAAAATTAAAATATTAGCTGGATGTGGTGTCATACCTGTAGACCCAGCTACTTAGAAGGCTGGGTCAGGAGGATTGCTTGAGCCTGGGAGTCAGAGTCTTCTATAAGCTATGATGGCTCACTGCACTCCAGCCTGGGAAGTAGGGTAAAATCTTGTCTCATAAATAAATAAATAAATAAATAAATAAATAAAAGAGTGGGCTGGGCATGGTGGCTCACACCTGTAATCCCAGCACTTTGGGAGGCCAGGTTAATCACCTGAGGTCAGGAGTTTGAGACCAGCCTGACCAACATGGTGAAAACCTGTCTCTACTAAAAATACAAAAATTGGCCAGGTTGGTGGCATGTACCTGTAATCCCAGCTACTCTGGAAGCGGAGGCAGGAGAATCGCTTGAACCCAGAAGGCAGAGGTTGCAGTGAGCTGAGATTGTGTCACTGCACTCCAGCCTGGGTGATAGAGTGAGACTCTGTCTCAAAAAAAAGGAAAAAAAGACACAAAGATTCATTTGGAGGTGGACAGAATGGAATGGAGAGGACAGCACTTGTGGATCATCAATGCTGTCATTAAGAAGTCCAGAGTAGGCTGGGCATGGTGGCTCATGCCTGTAATCCCAACACTTTGGGAGGCCAAGGTGGGTGGATCACCTTAGGTCAGGAGTTCAAGACCAGCCCCTGACCAACATGGTGAAACCCCATCTCTACTTAAAAAAAAAATTAGCCGAGTATGGTGGCCACATGCATGTAATCCCAGCTATTTGGGAGGCTGAGACAGAAGAATTGCTTGAATTCGGGAGATGGAGGTTGCAGTGAGCTGAGATCACACTCAGCCTGGGCTACAAGATCAAAACTCCATCTCAAAAAAAAAAAAAATTAGCTGCTCTTGGTGGTGTGGCGCCTGTAACCTCAGTTACCCAGGAGGCTGAGGCAGGAGAATTATTTGAACCCGGGAGGCAGAGGTTGCAGTGAGCTGAGATCGCGCCACTGCACTTCAGCCTGGGTGACAGAGCAAGACTTCATCTAAAAAAATAAAAAATCCAGTATACTGAAAAATCATGGGACCCTCCTAGTCCACTTTAAGGGCCTCTTCCTCCTTCCCTCCCTCCCTATCTTCCTCCCTCCTTCCTCCCTCCCTTCCTCCTTCCTTCCTTCCTTATTCCTTCCTCCATCTATCCATCCTTCCATTAACTTATTCAACAAACTTACAAAGCACTTATAGAGTGCCAGGCACCATTCCAAGCACTGGGAGTAGTGCAATGAACAAAACCCCCTGCCTCCATGAAGCTTACTTTCTAGTGAGGACAACATTAGCTTCAGGGGGAAGAGGCTGTGCCTAGCACATGCCTAGAACAGAGAAAAATATTTGTGGAATGATGACTAAATGCCTAGTCTGAATCAGAGGTGACATTGCAAATGTTCAGCTGGTGGGTAAAAAAGAATGACTCGCTTAACCCATTCCCTGCCATGTTCCACCCCATCATCCCTTCCTGTCCAGAGGGCCCTCCTGCTGTGGTCCAAGGGACAGCTGGCTGTGCAGGGAGCAGGCAGACATCAGGCTCCAGGGCTGCCAACCTGGCACCGCTGCTTGGCACTGGGTGCCCTCTAAAACAACAAACTTTGTGTCTCTAATTTGGTGATTCCTGTTTATCTTGATATTATCTCCTGTCCTTGAAGCCCACAGGCCCAATCAAGGCAAAGGGCCAGAGCTTTGGGGACTCAGAAATGGAAGAGGCAAGGGTGCCCTCCCTGCTAGGGTTCTAGGCCTTGCCCTCAGGCTGCGCAGAGGTCTGAAGTCCAATGCTCCAGGCGCTAGAGGAGGCTGAGTCTCCTCTGCACCTGTACAGCAGGAAGTCCCACATGCTGGGTTCTAGTGTCCCAGGTTCATAGATCAATGCCACTTTTCCCCTGTGTGACTCTTGGATTTCTGATCACCACAGAACAGAAAGGATTCCGCAGGAGAATGCCCCAGCTTCACTGCTCTCTTTCTCCTTTCTCATCCCCACATGGCTGGGAAGCTCTTAATGACTGACTTCAACTCCTTTCACAGCCTTTGAGGAATGGATTGAACTTTGGGTGTTTTACCCTTTTTTTGTTGTTGTTTTGGTTTTTTTTTTGAGACAAAGTCTCGCTCTGTGGCCCGGCTGGAGTGCAGTGGTGCGATCTCGGTTCACTACAACCTTTGCTTCCCAGGTTCAAATGATTCTCGTGCCTCAGCCTCCCAAGTAGCTGGGACTACAGGTGCACACCACCATGCTCAATTTTTTTTTTTTTGAGACGAAGTCTCACTCTGTCACCCAGTCTGGAGGGCAGTGGCATGATCTTGGCTCACTGCAACCTCTGCCTCCCGGGTTCAAGGAATTCTCCTGCCTCAGCCTCCCGAGTAGCTGGCATTACAGGCGCCTGCCACTGGGCCTGCCTAATTTTTGTATTTTTAGTAGAGATGGGGTTTCAGCATTCTGGCCAGGTTGGTCTCGATCTCCTGACCTCAGGAGATCTGCTGTTTTCGGCTTCCCAAAGTGCTGGGATTACAGCCTTTTTTTTTTTTTTTTGAGACAGGGTCTCATTCTGTCTCCCAGGCTGGAGTGCAGTGGTGTGATCATGGCTCACTGCAGCCTTGATCCCCTGGGCTTGGGTGATCCTCCTACCAAGTAGCTGGGACTACAGGCACCCTCACCATACCCAGCTAATTTTTGTACTTTTTGTAGAAATGGTGTCTGGCTATATTGCCCAGGCTGGTCTTGAATCCCTGGGTTTAAGCAGTCCGCGTACTTTGGCCTCCTAAAGTGCTGGGATTATAGGCATCAGCCACTGTGGCTGGTTGTCTCAGGTTGTTGTTGTTGTTTTTTTTTTCAGACAGAGTCTTACTCTGTGGCCCAGACTGGAGTGCAGTGGCCTCATCCTGGCTCACTGCAATCTCTACCTCCTGAGTTCAAGTGATTCTCATGCCTCAGCCTCCCGAGTAGCTGGGACTATAGGTGTGCACCACCAGGCCTGGCTAATTTTTGTATTTTTGGTAGAGATGGGGTTTCACCATGTTGTCCAGGCTAGTCTTGAACTCCTGACCTCAAGTGATCCACCCGCCTTGGCCTCCCAAAGTGCTTGGATTACAGGCATGAGCCACTGCACCCAGTCCTTCAGGTTCTTGAATCCATACTGTAGGCATTTGAAAGATGAAGCTTATCTACACCTTGAAGTCTGCCTGGGATCGGCTGTTTCCCGGAACCAAGTCAATGTGTCCACTATGCTGGGCATCAAGATGGCTGCCCTGTGGGTGGTAGGATCAGGGCAGATTCCAGACAGGCCCCCACCCCGGCCAGAGGGGCAGCCTTTGCCACCCCCAGAGCTCCAGGTAATAACCTAGGGGCCACGCCAGGCTCGCCAGCACCTGAGCCACCGGCAGCAGATAATGATGGGGGAGCTGGGCAGGCAGAGCCAACCCCTCAATCAGGAAGCAAATTAAAAAGGGGAGGAATCTCCCAGACAGACCACAACAATGAGACCGGCCCCCTTTGCAGGGCACTGCCCTCCCTCCCCGTCCTTGCCTGATTCCGCCTGCCAGGTCCTCATACCCAGCCTCCTCTCTAATTCTCCTCTCGTGGGATCCTGCCGGAGGTTCTCTGGGTGACCCTGGCTGCGGGTTGGTGGCCGTGCCCAGCTGGCCAGGACACAGGATGCCGGGCCTCTTATGGAGCCTTGTCTGCCAGCCCTGACCTTGAATTCCTGACAGGGCACTGGGCACAGTGTCAGGGTGAAAGAGGAAGGGTCAGGGCATGTTTTTGATGCAGTGTCTTTTTTTTTTTTTTTTTTTTTGATGATGCAGTGTCTTGAAGCCCATGAGGCCAACTCTCAGTGACGTGACAAAAGGGATTTATTTATTTATTTTAACCCTTTTGTTTTTTTTTATGCAGTCTTGCTCTGTTGCCCAGGCTGGAGTGCAGTGGGACTATCTTGGCTCACTGCAACCTCCGCCTCCCAGGTTAAAGCGATCCTCCTGCCTCAGCCTTCCGATTAGCCAGGACTACAGGCACGTGTCGTCCGGCTAAGGTTTTTTTTTTTTTGTATAAACGGGTTTTCTCCATGTTGGCCAGACTGGTCTTGAACTGCTGACCTCAGGTGATCAGCATGAGCCACCGCGCCTGGTCATGGTTTGTTTGTTTTTTTAAAAAAAGATGTTAACAAATTGTTAAACATCTGCCAGCATAGTACAGTGTCAGGTCAAATTTCTGAAGCCCAGGAGTGAAGTAGGCATCTCAGTTTTCTCCATTTCTGCCTTTGATTCAATTTAGTCTTTAAGACCTGAGACTACTTCAAGGACAGATAGGAAAACTGTAGCTTAATTGGACCTGCAATCTGTTTATGTATTGCCCTAGAGTTAAGAAAGTTTTTATATTTTGAAAAGATGGCAAAATAAAGAAAAATATATGACAGACTATACGTGGCATACAAAATTTTAAATAATTACTATAAGTCTGTAACACCTGGCCTAAATTTACAATCATTATTCCACAAAACCCAAATTTCCAGTTCCTTATACTTAAAGTATTTCTTGGGCTATAATTTTTATAATTTTCTCTAGTATCACTGAGTTCAAATGAATAATACTGGATCACAATTCTGTCTCATGTTTGTCTATTTCTGCCAATTTTTGCATCTGCCCTGCCTCATGTTGTTTCAAGCCCAATAGCTATACATGCTAAAGTATTACTCCCGTTTATAGCATGAAGTAGGAAACAAATGTGACACCCAATTTTTAAACTATTTAGCGATATGCTATATGAGTCAATTAGTTTGTAGACAGAAAGAAAAAAGAATAAAGCAAGTACGCAGAGAAAAGTAGAAGGGCTTCATGCAGGAAAGGTGCTTTGGCTACTCACTGTTTTCTAGGGTGCTAATCCATTTACTCCTTAGAAGCACAAAGGCCCAACCAGGGATGAGGTGATGAGAAAAACAGAGACAAGTCCACTCACATGAATCCCCAGCTCCTGGTTCTAGACCTCTGCATGAACATTGACTGGAATATTTACTCTGATTCTGTGAGACACAAGAATATCCTTCAAAAATCCTCTCTCCATGACTCAATCTGTTGTGAACTAAATTACTGGTCCATACCTAAGAGAATAAGTCACATTTAATGAAAATTCCTTTTGTTTTAGGGATTTAAAACATTAAATTTAATTTATAGACAAATATGGTTCTAAATGTGTATATATGCATGTATACGTACACATTTATATAAACATTTTGTTTTATTATTTTAGATTGTTTAATAATATATTCTATTTCTTAGTGTTTAAGTTAAAATAATTTTGCTCCCTTTATATCTTGAACCCCACACAATTTATTTTTGGGAATAGTAGCCAAGCAACATGTTCATTTATGTAGAGTGATGCAACTACAAACACTAGTTAATATCTTCAAAATTTTGAATCATTAAGAATAGGTTATATTCATTCTAGCAATATGAAAAATAAAACAGTTCTCAATCTTTACTTTTCTAAAAAATCTACAGAAAAATATTGTAAAACCATACATAGATAGTTCTGTAAACTGCATGAAGGAATTCTGAAATAAGGAGTCCAGTAAACTTACTTTCCTTTAATGCACAGGTAGTTTTCAAACTTATAGGATTTGTTTTTTCTTTAAGATTTTCTAATACAAGTTAAATAAACTTAATTTACACTTACCCAAATCTACAGAAAAAAATTACTTCTGGAGGATGGCAGCGGGAAAGAGTGGGGAAGATAGGCAGCCACTGATGGTCAAATAGCATTTCCTGATTCTATTCCATTAACTTTAAACTGCATTAAATAGTATTTGCAGTGCAGTTAACGCTTCACCTATGGAATCTTACAGGTGACTGCTTAGGAGCTCTGCCACTGAAAGTCTTTACTAGTGACATGTCATTTTGTACTTTGCCATATAGTAGAATTAAATTTTCAATCAACACATAATGACTTGTCTTGAAATTGCTGATGATTTAGATTTATTTTCATGTGTTATCAAGTGCTTATTTCTTTGCTTACTTCTATTTATAATCTTTCTTAAATTTACTAGACCTAGGAGTATGTCTTTTCTGACTCTTTCATTTCTTTCTTATCAATCTTGATTATTCTCTGAAGTCCTGTACAATATACCCGGCACATGTTGTTTGTAGTATTTTTAGTTGTTTTTTTTTTTTTTTTTTTGCCCCTCTGTATCTTTCCAAATAGATTTTAAGTCTTTAAAGCAATGAACCATGACTTATACTACTTGCATATCTCTCTGTTACTCAGCTGTTGCACACATTGACAGAGCACATGCATACTTCACGAATGGATGAACATGACTGTCTTTGAAATGAAGATGCAAAATACTCCATTTAAGAAATTTCATATCATTATTTTAGTATGGTCAACACACCGGTGAAATATTTATTGTTAATTTTCTCAAGAGAAGAATTATGTCACTCATTTTATATACATGACAGTCTTAGCATACACACAAAAAATGGAAAAACTGATACAGATTTATAAATGGATGACAGAGGCAGAATGTTTTGATGCATTTCATTCTTAGTATCATTATTTTTAGTTTTTGAAATTTGTAATTTTAAAGCTATTGTGTAAATCTCATATACAAGGAACTTAGATAAAATATTTTTAATAAACATATTTAAATACTTTCCTGAGTACAATTTCAAAGTCTACACAAACACAAACACATAAAGAGAAATGTCTATTTTGAAAACATTTTGACTGACCATAATTCTGAATATATATTTGAGAAATATGAGATAATTGAAATATTTTCTTTTGATAAATAATAAAGCAATATTCCGAGCATTAATAAACCACAAATATAAGTATATAAAATTATGTATTTGGAAATATGACAATATATAGTAGAATATAATCATTTTACAAATAAAACAAGGGTGATTTACTAAAAATTTTTTGTCTAATATTCAAATAGAGGACTAATACTATATAATCCATATCTCCATTCCAGAAAGTTTCTTTTCCTATTTCTCTCTTACTACCTAAATGAATAAAGTTCATTCTTTTTAATCTGAAGCAAAGCATTAATAAAACATACAATGTAACATCCTGCTATATATAAAGTATACAATAGAAAACTATTGTATATAATTAAAATTAAGCTTTATCCAATGACTAAGAAGATAGAATAAGAAAAATATTATTAGGAATCTGCAAATGATTTGCTTTTCTAATGCTGCTGAGAAGCAAGTTTCACTTATTGAACACAGGCATGCATAATCAATTCAAGTTTTAAACTATTTGTCAAACAGTGAAAAATGATGGCAGTGTACCAAAAAGTTTTTAAATTAATCTTAGCTTGGTATAAAATTTCCTGAAATTCATTTAATCTATTTTTAATTGGAATGTGAAGAAAATTATTCTAGGGACAAATTCACATGGGAGCCTCTTTGAACAAAAAGCATGTTTCCTGCACTTAAGAAACAAGCATGACAGCATGGCAAGTATTTTTTAATGTGGACATCTGTCTCTCTACTCTGGAGAACATAAATATAACCCACGTGATACATTCCAGATGGTGAGCATTTTCAGCTACCATGGCCCAAACACATTTCTGAGGTGAAGTGCCATCCCTCTTCTTGCTGAATGCTCTAATCCTCATAGGAAATGAGGAACTGAACCTTTCATAATTCAATATGATCAACAAAAAGATGTAATCTTTAAATTGCTGAAATGTTTGGTATATGCATTCCCTCTTAAAAATACCTTTTATTTAAATGCTGCATATAGTTTGCTAGTGTTTTGATAACACATTTTCTTGCATAATATTCCTCCATTGCCTTGACATTCTCTAACTCAATATGAGATAATTTTGTAAGAATATGGATTCCAATCTTATATCACTCTTTGGTGTTTTAAAAAGCCATACCATAATTTGCTACATGTAAATGGCTCATAATATGCATCCACTAATTGGGATAAGGTATCTGCATGCCATAAGTATGTTTCCCTTAAGAAATATCTAACATACAGAAAACAAAATAGTCAATGATATTTATCACTAAATAAAGAAGAACATTCATGAAAAAATGGAAAGAAAAGAAAATGTTTGCAAGACATAACATTTATGATGCTGACATTCAATGTTTTATTCCTCTTGAAATCTAATGATTAGTGATATTGATATTGAGCATTTTTTCATATGCTTTTCGGCCACATATATGTCTTCTTTTTAGAAGTGTCTCTGTCCTTTGTTCAATTTTTTTCATGGGATTATTATCATTATTTACTCATTGACTTAAGTTCCTTATAAATTCTAGATATTAGATCTTTGTCAGATGCACATTTTGCAAGTATTTTCTTCTACTCTTTTGGTTGTCTGTTTAATCTGTTGATACTTCCTTTTGCTGTGCAGCAACTCTTTAAATAAGTCTTGTCATTTTTTGTTGTTGTTGCAATTCCTTATAGCATCTTTGTCATGAAATCTGTGCAAGGCCTATGTCCAGAATGGTATTTCCTAAGTTTGCTTATGGAGTTTTAATGGCTTTAAGTTTTACATGTAAGTGTTTAATTTAGCTTGAATTAAATTTTGTATATGGTAAAATAAAGGGGTCCAGTTTCAATCTTCTGCATGTGACTAGTCAGTCATCCTAGCACCATTTATTGAATAGGGAGTTCTTTCCCCATTGCTTCTTTTTGTCAACTTTGTCAAAGGTCAGATGGCTGCATGTATGTGACTTTATTACTGAGTTCTCTAAACTGTTCCATTGTATTATACGTCTGTTTTTATACCAGTACTAGGCTCTTTTGGTCATGGTAGCTTTGTACTCTAGATTGAAGCTGGGTAAAGTGATGTCTCCAGCTTGATTCTTTCTGCTTAGGATTCACATGGCTATTTAGGCTTTTTTTTTTTTGGTTATATATGACTTTTAGAATAGCTTTTTTCTAATTCTGTGAAAAATGTCATTGGTAGTTTGATATAAATGGTAAGTACTGAATCTTTACATTGCTTTAGATAGTTTAGCCGTTTTAACAATATTGATTCTAACTATGAGCACTGAAGGCTTTTCCATTTGTTTTTGTCCTCTATGATTTCTTTCAGCAGTGCTTTGTCATTCTTGTTGTAGAGATCTTTCTCCTCCCTCGTTAGCTATATTCCTAGACATTTGCGTGTGTGCGTGTGTGTGTGTGTGTGTGTGTCTATTATGAATGGGATTGTGTTCTTGGTTTGTCTCTCAGCTTGGATGCTGTTGGTGTATAGAAATGCTACTGAGTTTTGTACATTGATTTTGTATGCTGAAGTTGTTTATCAGATATAGCAACTTTTGGACAGAAACTAAGAGCTTTCTAGGTATAAAATTGTATTATCTGTGAAGAGAGATAGTTTGACTTTCTTCCTATTTTGATATATTTTATTTCTTTCTCTTAACTGATTGCTCTCAGACACCATGTTGAATAGGAGTGATGACAGTGGGTATCCTCATCTTGTTCCAGTTCTAAAGAGCAGTGGTTCCAGCTTTTGCCAATTTCAGTTTTCTTATCTATAAAAATGAAGTGACTAATGGAGCTTTTTCTGAAAAGCTGTTATAAATACATGCTAATGTATTTCTGCAAATATTATATATATTATATGCCTATGTGAATATAATATATATTATAATACATATTATACTATATATTAGTATATTATATATGATACATATAATATATATTATATTATATATGATACATATTAGATATCATATATATATGATATATATTAAATATATGCCACATATAGATATATGTGTAATACATTAGCATAAATACATTAGCATGCATTTATGACAGTTTTTCAGAAAACTTTTATGCTAATGAAATATTATATTACCATAATAATTTTACAATTTATGCACTCAACATATTTTTATTAATAAAAAAATAATATAAAGCCAATGTTTAACATACGACTATAGCAGTGTGAGTATGACTTAGATATTATGTCCTTAGTGGGCATTTTCTTCTAAAGAGTAAGATAAAATAACAACTCAAAGTCTCTCTTCCATTACTCTGAGACTTTCTCAACATTATTGCAAATCATTTGTAACTGAAATATAAGTATATATAAATCTTTCAGTTGTGAGAATGACCTAGCTGAACATTTATCACTGCTTTGGTCACCGTGACTGATGAGGGATAGGTTGGTATCTTACCATTGCTGGGGTGGGTTAGCATTAGGGGAAATACCTAATGTAGATGACAGGGTGATTGATGCAGCAAACAACCATGGCACGTGTATCACTAAGTAACAAACCTGCACGTTCTGCACATGTACCCCAGAACTTAAAGTATAATAAAAGAAGAAAACAAAATCAAAATAATTGAACTCATGGAGATAGAGAGTAGAAGGATGGTTACCAGAGGCTAGGAAGGGTAGTGGGGGAGTCAGAATGGGGAAAGTAGGGATGTTTGATGGGTACAAAAAATAGAATGAATAAGACCTAGTATTTGATAGCAAAATAGGGTGACTATAGTCAATAATAATTTAATTGCACACTTAAAAATAACTAACAGAGTATAATTGGATTGTTTGTAACACAAAGGTTAAAAGTGTGAGGGGATGGATACCCTATTTTCCATGTTGTAATTACTATGCATTGCATGCCTGTATCAAAATATCTCTTGTATCCCATAAATATATATACCAACTGTATACCCATAAAATTTGAATATTTTTAAAAAAATGGTAATAACTGGCCAGCCGCTGGAATGGCTCCCATAGCCCTAGATTGCCTGTGTATTTCCCAACTGTTAAAAAAAATGAAAGTTAGTTTCCAGCATTTTTTGAGAGACAAGTAAATAAAATGGCCTAATATTCCTCACACAAAATAGTTCCTTTTTTGTTTTGTCTTGTTTGTTGGTTTGTTTGTTTATGACAAGAACTCTTTAAGACAATGAACAATTACAATGGAAGACCCAGAATTAAAGGCTGGCTTTCTACTGTGTACCTTCAGAATAAAGAGATACTTTGAATCTTCTGAAGTTTATTAAATAAATGATCTGACCTAAAAGAAGTTCACAAGTTAGGACACTAATATAAATCACTCAGCACTGAAAAGAACAAAGGTATAAATATCTATGTATAAAGCTACCGTTTTAAGTGAGATTTATAAAAGAAATAGAAATTTCTCTAATTTAAAAGTAAATTCCCTGGTATCAAAAATTTCATTCAGAGAAATTAATTCCAATATTTTCATGAATTACATCCTTCAAAGGGACAACATATTTAGATGTCTAAGAGTAAGCTGAGAAATCAGAGAGACATAAAATATTTGCTATACTCAAGGAGCAAACCTGCAGCAACTGTAATGTTTTGCATGTTTAGTTCAGAACATAATATGTTTACAGTCTTACCTATGCATTACATGTGTCAGTTTTCTACAGTGAAAAAACATGTTTGGAACACATTGAGAACCTTTTCATTTCACAAGCTGCCAAGTTTTAGTGAAGTAAAATTGGAAGACAAACTAGCATTGTCTCATTATTCCATAATATAATAAAATATTTATGGCAATTTAGTACTTACTGATATTGTACATTCTAGTCAACTGCTCTAAAATCTTAGGTATATATTCCTAAATATGATAAGGATAAGTAAAACACCATCAAAGAAGATAATTAATCTTAGTCTTTAACATCTTATAATATCCAGAAGCTTGAGATATTAGGTAGGTTGGAGGGCTTCTTGACTATGATATTTTGGCTCTTAATTTCATATATTTGTAAAGTTTAAATAATATTAAAATAGATGTTTCTACTTAAATCAGGAGAAGATATATGAAAGCAGTGACTAAGAGTCAAACTTTTCAATTCCAGAAAATGAGAAGAAAAAATATGATAGAGATATTATTTTACTTTTCATGCATGTGTATGCTATTAAATTTGCTAAAAATTCTAATGTAATATAAAACAATAATCTTGGTACAGGCATCCTGTCTAGTTCTGGCCTTTAATTAAATAGTTTTAATATTTCATCAAAATTTTAGCTAAAAATTCTGGCTAGAAGTTTCTATCACACTTAGATATTTTATTTCATTATTTTATTATTTAAATATCTATTATAAATAGTTATTGGGTCTCATTGAATATTTTTTCAAACTCTATTAGTGCACATGTATTTTCTGCTTTTTTTTGTTGATACCATAAACTGATACCATTATGAATCACCTTTGTATAATATTTCAAGAGTAAACTCAAATATTTATTGAAAAGTATTCGTTTAAAGATTTGTATGAAATTTGCTATTAAATTCAATATTTTATTCAATATATTTAATGTGACATTTAATTTCATATTACCATTTTATGTGTTTTATGTTTGTTTCTAAATAATTTTTTGAAATTAGTTCTTAGCTTATTTCTTTTTTATCTAATTATATTAAAAATATTAACCACATGAATATTTTTCTCTCAGTAAATATTTGTGTCCCATAAGTTGTTTTTTAAGCTCTAAAATTTTCATAGTAGTAGATGCTTTGTGGAAATAACTTTTACTTTCCTCTTTTACTTAAGGTTCTAGTCCACTTAATTATATCTCACAACATATAATTACATTTCATTAATAAAGTCTAATTTATTTTTGCTTAAAGTCATGGATTTTTAGCTGTATAGAGGTCTTTTTGGTTGTTCATTTTTTGGAGGTCCGCATTTTTAAAGAATGATAAAAAGCACAAATCCACAGAATCAAAAATGCATGCAGAAACTATAGAAATATATCTCTTTGTGGAAACAGAGAGAAGAAAAAATGAAGAAAGCACCCAGGTTGAAGACATTATTTAAAAAGACTAACAAATAAACTAATAGAAAATTTTTCAACAGTAGCAAAAGCCAGCATACAATGAAATATTATATTTAAAAAATAAATTATTATTACATAGGAATAATTTACCAACTCAGACAAATGCTTAGATTTAAAATCAAGAAAACTTAATTTTATTAAGTTCAAATGATGAACTTCAGGAAAAAACATAATTATCCCAGAAGAAAAGTTAAAAGTATCATAAATGTAATGAGAAAACCTGGCATGGATTGGAGGGTGAAAGAGAAAAAATAACAAATTATTTGTTAATTCAGTTAGATTTCTATAAAAAATTCTAAATAATGTGAACACTTGCATGGAAGAAAGTGATAAGTTTTAGGAGTGTTACTATTTGGAAATATACATACTCTTTCAAATCAGATGAAACACATAAAAAATAAAAAATATTTTCAAATATTTAACTGTTCTTATCTTGAGATATGAAACTATGGTTAGAAAAGGATTTGGGGAAGGATAACACGGGGAGAAATGCCAGATATAGGTGATGGGGAGGAAGGCAGCAAACCACATTGCCATGTGTATACCTATGCAACAATCCTGCATGTTCTTCACATGTACTCCAAAACCTAAAAAGCAGTAAAATATATTTTTAAAAAATCTGATTAGGTAGAATGTTCAAGTAAGGGGTCAGATTTGATTTATTTATATTCTCAGTGCCTAGCACAGGGCCTGGCCCACAATACTGTACATCCTCACTAAATGGTTAACCAAATTGAGTTGGGTTATTATGAGTTTCATTCGAAGTATGAGAGGACTGAGGCTCAGGAACTGAAGCATCCGAGATGATAGCTAATGAGTTACAGGGGCAGAGACGGAACTCAGAACTGTGACTTGAGCACTCTGGGCCCTCTGCATTTCAACACTCTGATCCCACGAAGGTACAGACAAGAGGTCGTGCATTAGAGCGTGGAGTCTTTGGTACGCCAGTGGAAAAGAAGACAGAGCTTGAAATGAAGAAAAAGGAAGAACAGGGAAGTTTCAGAAGCCAGATTTCATCTTTTTGTTGTTGTTGTTGTTGTTGTTGTTACAAATTGTCTGGGATTAACTAACTTCTCTCTTCATGGCTCACACTCCTGGGACTCTTGATGACCAGCAATTATCTGTCTGCTATTACTATGCATTTTCAAAACTACAACTATGGCCCAAGAGTCTTCAAATAAAATGATATTCAGGCCCGGGACAGGCATGGTGTTTTGTTCTGGAGTGAACTGATTGTGGCAAGTGCCTTGGTTGCCATTTTCTGGAGACCAGCGAGTTCTGCAGAGGGGACGGGGCACTTCCCGCAATCTATGGCCGCCTTCAGCAGGTGGAGGGGTGTTTCCTTCAAAGCTATCAGTAGATGCAGGAAGTGCATCACTCCAAAGTATTTTTTTTCCAATTTCCTTATTTTATAATATATTACAGTACAAATCTTACTTCGTTTGTATTATTAAATACTATTAAGTGAAATGTGCAAAATAATCAGATTTTCTAGCTGACTGTGTTAATTTCTAAAAGCAAAGGAGAAGTTAACATTTATTCAATGCCTACTCTGTGCAAAGCACGGTTAGATATGGTTTTTGCTCCTAATCTTTAAAAAAAAGCAAAAACTAAAAGCTCTTAAGATAAAATGTATTACATTTTCCTCTGTGAATAAAGACACACAATCTCAAAGACAGAAATAAGGTGCCCAAGGCCAAAAACTAGCGAAGAACTATTAACACCTGATTCCAAAGATCCCTGATTCTCTCCATTGTCTATTCTAAGTCTTAAAGATGTTTCTAGTTATTTATTTTAATACCAACAAACTTTTCCATACATATTTCCCATAAATCATGCATTTAGAGGCTTTATTTTAGAGAAAATCACTCTGGCATGCTTTAACTGCAGAACTGTACTTCATCCAGAATAGTAGCCCTCTTATTCAGCAACCTCAAAACATGAAAATCAGGCTATTAAAACAAAAAATATATATATTTTGGTCTCCAGATTATACATTGAAAAGTGGTATGGAACACAGAGAAAAATACAACAGTGTAATGGAAAGCAGCAGATCAAGATTCTGACTTCAAATCTGTCAAAAACTAGCAATAAGATCTTGACAAATCACCTAATTTCTTTATACCTCAGTTTCCATTTCAATATAATCAAGATGATCTTGAAGGTGCCTTGAAATACTAGCCATCATCTATGTATTTTACTATTTGTCAGTAAAAAAGTAATTTTCAGTTACTCATTTAATGCACAATTGTACCTTGCTTTCAAAAACAAGAATATAAATCTGTTAAGTTCTCTCTTATGTAATTCACAGATACTAACATGATTAGAGAATCTAAATGAAGATGACTTTTATTTAACTTTTTTTAAAGAAAACAGACTTCAGGGGAGACTATTTTGCTGAGGACTGTGTGTTGGAGAAATAAGTAGAAGAACAAAGAGAACAGTATTAACATAAAGTTAAAGTGTCAATTTATGTGAGTTAATGTGTCTACTCCAATACTTGATCCGTTTCTCCAGCAAGATTCAGACCTATGGGCAACAGAGATAAGAAAATACTATAAGGTCAGTTGCAGTGGCTCACACCTGTAATCCCAGCACTGTGAGAAGCTGAGATCAGAGGATTGATTGAGGCCAGGAGTTCGAGACCAGCCTGGGCAACATAGCGAGACTCTATCACTAGAAAAAATACAAAAATTAGCTGAGCGTGGTGATGAACATGTATAGCCCTAGTTACTTGGAGGCAGAGATAGGAGGATCTGAGGAGCTTGATGTTGAGCCCAGGAGTTCCAAGCTCCAGTGGGCTATGACTGCACCACTGCATTCCAGCCTGGGCTACAGAGCCAGAAAGAAAAAGAAAGTACTGTAGATAATATTGCTAATATAACACATCACTATACAATTTATGGAGACTAATTAGCTGAGGACTTTTTCACAGTTGAGGTAGGAACAAAATATAATTTTTTTATTTAAATCGAGGAGGAAATTTAGGGCAAGAACTCTGAATATATTTATGGAGTTTAATTTTATGGCTTTGAATCAATCAGACATAAACTTACAGCAATCTCACATAGATGCTGTTTTGTTTCCTGTTGTAACAAAACAAATCTGTACAGAAAGTATTTGAATTCTAATAATTGCAGAAAGAAAATTGGATACGCCCTGTGAGGCAATTAGCACCTACTAGTTTAACCTCCACAATTAATGAATGGCTGCTTAACTAATGGGCACTTAAATCCAGGTGAAGATTAACAGGTCTTCTGAAGAGGATTGTTTTTCTTTTAACAGAAAGATCATTGAAAAATGAGTGTAGTATTCCTAATGAGGAAGGTCTACTTGTTTCAGTCTCCCTGGCAAATTTTCTATGAAGATAGAGAAAATTGTCCTGAAAAGTTGAAAAGTGACCCTCCAGTGTGACTGTTCCATCATTCACATTCAGAATCAGTGAGAATTTTCAATAAAGTAGACATTGACCGCATGAAACAATGTCACTAGATTGTGCAGATTGCATGTGGGAAAATAAAATGCTCATGAAAATTGCCTCCTTGAAGTGAATGTCAGCATTTCTAAGTTTGATTTTTATTTTATTTCAGGGTCTTTTTTTTTTTTTTTTTCTGTGAGACAGCATTCGTAATGTAAGTCAGGGACAAAATGACATGTAAATTTTTGCTTCTCAGGAATATTTATTTCTTTAATCAAGTTAAAAAGAATCAATTGCTTCTAAATGCAGTAGCAGTTGTAAATACTACTGATCCATCTGCTAAAATTTGTAGAATATGAGGGGAGGAGAAAATGCATTTCGATATGTGATCTCGTTAAGGATAGACCTCGGCTTTGGCATGTTTTCATAGTTAATGCAATACATTCCGTTTTGCATCTCATTTCATTGCTACGTTCTTGCAACTGAGAACATGAGCATAAGCCTAAAAATCTTGATGAAATATTTAACCTCTTCAAAGATGACCATCTTTTCCCTTTCCCTCATTTTTTGTGACCTATCTCTACTGCATTGCTGCAAAAATGATGAGTCATTTTTGGTCACACAAAATATATTTCAAAAAGTAACATCCCCTTTATAGTAGCAGTCACTAGCATTTTGTCAGCTTGGTGCTGTGCTTGGCCACAGGAGAATAAAACGAAAGGTATCAGGACTTCCTGTCACCAAAATTGGGATGGAGGAACATTGCTGATGTGAACTAGAAAAGGGGAATATTGAAGCAAATCATCTGATGTGTTTGGACGAACTTCAATTTCCATTTTTTAATTTGTTTTTAGTAAGAAGTGTTGCCATGTCAAATCAGCAATTTTTATACTTGACGCACTTCTATAGAAAATATGTCATCTTTTGTCTTTAATTCCACCTTTACTACGAGGTGGAAGTGGTGTCATTCTATTTAATTGGCTACCTACAGTTCATTAGTGGAGGCAGCATCGTTAAGTCATACTGGAGCACTTGTAGGAGCTAATCTTCCGGGCACTTAGCATTCTCGTTGACCTTGTTAAAGGTAAGGGAAGTCAGACTTGGGTTCAACAGAGGCACTCTCCCACCAAGGAGACTGGCATGACAAAGTAATTGGTGTGTGTCACTTTTCATTAATCACACCACTTTCCTTTTCATGAAATACCAGCAGATAATTGTTACTAAATGTGATTCGCAACACTCAGTGCAGTGGTTGAAGAACCAGAAATAGGCAAACAGATAAAAACATTGTTTAGCTTGCAGGCAGCAAGTGTTTGCTATTCAGAGGTACATCATGCATAAACATTGATTTAGCCATGAGCTCACACTTATAAGGCTTTTGCTGTTTCAAGAAAACCCTATGGTCAAGCTAGGTAATAGCCAAGGGCAAGCATTTTTACCAGTATGGCAAGGTTACGTTCTATTTCAATTGCCTTGTCTGAAATATATCAGTTTCCTTAATGTTAGGCCACTGGGAGATTGCCATGGAAGAAAACCAAGTGCATGAAACAAAATGCTTGCCTTTATGGTGAAAGACACCTAGAGGGCAGCTTGTTGATTTTGAATAAATATTTCATTAAGTTCAAGTACCTGCACATGATTTAGAAGCTGAGCATTCATTTAAATCAATGGAGCTTTCCAGCTTTCTTTAATACATGGATATATTTATTTATGCACAATGAAGAAAACTTTTCCTTTTCTTATCAGGACATCCCAATTTTTAAACCCATGTAAAGCAAGTAACGGTACTTTAAAGCATGCTGGGGGAACACGAGGCATTTGGCATGTTATGGCTTGTGGTTCTCCTATAGCTAGGTCCTTGTCCAGTTCGCCATTAGCACAGGATCCATGGACTAAAAGCAGCCTAGTTCTGTGCTGTCCACCCATACCAGCATCCAGCCTATACTCAATGTGCACTATGCAAATATTGCTAGGCACACGACAAAGCCACTGAACAGTGCACACTATGGTCTTGTTAGCTCCACACTGTAAGTTGTGACGTCAAAAAGAAGTGAGCTTCAGATATGCAGATAGAGCAGGAACTGAAACGGACTCTATGGAAAAAGTTCTGAGGCTTCTGGTCCTCGCTGTGGTTCCTTCACTTTTCTGTCCTTCAGTCAGTACGATGTGGGATTGGTGCTAATGTGTATGACTGCTTTCTTTGCTATTAGTATACATAAATCAAATAGAAGAATTCAACACAAACAATACGTGCTCACTGCCAAGAGGATTTCAAAAAGTCAAATTAAAATTGGAAAGATTGTATTTTCTTAAAAAGAAAACATATCAAACTCCACTTCTCAAAATTTTCTCAATGGATAATACGCTTGTCAAACAAAAGCGTAGTACTTAGTACAGGAGAAAAACCATATTTTGGCTGAATGGAAAAAGTAGTTTGATCAGATAGATACAGATTTTTTTTGTAAAAAAAAAATAATGGAGTGATTTTCTTATATAAAATATATTTTTCAAATAACATTGATTCTGAAGAAGTGTTTTTGCATAGAAAACTAAAGTTTAATAATCTAGTAAATAATAATATATATAATGTAAACATATAAAAACATATTTTACTCACCATTAAAAGAATTAGAGTCCTCATTGCACACACAGGTATGGCATTCTATTTTTATGAATCTCAGATTTCAACGTGTGTTCACATTTCATATTAGAGTAAATTCTGTGACTATTGACCTTTAGCATATTTAATTTTTAAACATTGGTCATTTTAGAGCATTTAGCACCTAATGAAACTGACACTTATTAAAGTATAAATTGTCCCTGGCCACTATGAAAAAAAAAACAAAGCTAACACTTATTAAGTATTAACTATATGCTAAGTTCTCACTCATATTAACTCACTGAATCCTTTCAACAATATATAAGGTAGGAGATATCATCATCACGATTTTATGGAAAAGGAAGTATATGGGGCAGAGGGCTTCAGTATCTTGATGAGGATCACACAGAAAGCACTGGAGCTGCTTTCAGACCAAAGCAGATCAGCCAGAGTGCACTCAGTCAGTCACTGAAGGACACTGCCCCAACACACATTCACATTCCAAGTTAACACACCACATGCCAGCCGAGTCTCTCCTGATTTCAGGCGTGGAAGTTGTACATTGCATAGAAATGGCATGATCCCTTTCAATAGACTCTACATGTCTACTGTTAGATAGCCTTCTATTCTCTGCTAAGTGCTTGGGGATTTGAATAACTTACCCTCAGGCTTTCTTTCCTACAGTGCAAAATATTATTTCTAATATACATAAAGGAAGATTGCATAGTTTTAACATAAATGGATGTATACAGATCTAAGAGGGGAAATAGTGAAGACCTAGTAACTGGATGATAGATTTTTGTCTTTAACGAGGTGCCATAATGATGCATTAAAACCTTCTCCCTCTTCCCTTTATGACTCTTCTCCCCCAGACTCAGAAACTTGATCATGGTCACTGTGTTTCCTGTGTTTCCCACTCTCTAAAGCAGAGCAAAGTGCAGGGGTTCTTGGGAGGTTGTTTCCTCTTTATAACAGCTGAGTTGGCTGACTTCACATTTCCTGTGTTGAGCAGGTGGAAGCAATGTCTGTCTGCCTAGCTAAGCTAATTTTCCTTTTCCTCTTGGCATCCAGGACTTATCTTCTTTCCTCTTTAATGGATGGAAATTATTTGGGGAGTTTTTTTTTTCTTACCTGTGTAAGAAAACAGAAAAGCAGTGTATTGTTTTCTTCAACCTTATTAAATTGCATTTCAACCTTGAAAAATGACCCAATGGTTCAGTGACTGCTAGGGTAAGAAATATGACAGACTATTCAGATGTGAATAAAGCCTTGTCCCAAGCATGCTGTCCAGGAAAGGAATGACACATAGATAGCACTCTTCCTTGGTCTTCTCTGGAAATACCAACTTCTGCAAGGAGGTAGGTGGATGTGGTCATTCAGCACTTTAAAGAGCTCAGTTCAACAACCCAAACAACATCAAAATAACTCAATGCTTCCCTCTTATCTTTTGAGGCTGTGAAGTTGTCATATAGCTCATCCTCTTTAAGCAACCCCTTTTATATTTTCCCTTTCACTGTTCTATTCGTTACCCTCCCAGCCACTACTCCTACCTACCCCTGAGCCCACCCAAAGAACCTCCTCAGCCCCAGGGGTCCAACCCACATTTCTCTCAACCTCCCTCCTGATTCTGCCTTGCAAAGTCAAAGAACTTACCTGTCCCAGGAGGAATATTGTCAGCAGTAGGTGTGGGTAGGAGATTAAGAGAGAAACATACATTCTCTTTACCAGGTTGAGGGAAAGGGAAAAATTGCAGGTTCTTGTATGTGAAGACCTTTCATCCCTCACCAGTACGTCATCTCTTCCCTCCTCCTCCCTCCTGTCTTCACTGACCCCTAAACAATTTTGTTCAGATACAAATTATTTTTTTTCATTCTGGCAGACCTATGAACATATGAACATGAACTGAAATCATAATGGATGGACCCATACAGGAATTCCCCCATTTCAATCATTGGTTATTGAAAGTTTCCTAGCTTATAATGTTTCTTCTGCATCTGATTTGAGCTCTTTCTGCATATTCCTACATTGTGCTACACTAGGTGATGGGATTTTAGTGATGAAGATCCCCCCGGCAGGGTGCAGTGGCTCACATCTGTAAGGCCAGCACTTTGGGAGGCCTAGGTGGGCAGATCACCTGAGGTCAGGAGTTCGAGACCAGCCTGACCAAAATGGTAAAACCCCATCTCTACTAAAAATACAAAACTTAGCCAGCTATAGTGGTACATACCTGTAGTCCCAGCTACTCTGGAGGCTGAGGCAGGAGAATTGTTTGAACCTGGGAGGCGAAGGTTTCAGTGAGCCGAGATCGCGCCACTGCACTCCAGCCTGGGCAAGAGAGTGAGACTCCATCTCAAAAAGACTAATAATACTGAGAGACCCACATCTCTGTCTTCATTGGATGTAGGGTTAGTAGGGGGATGGGGAATGGTCATTAAGTAAATCAACATCAACATAATACATTTATTACAGTTATTATAACAACTATAAGAAAAAGTACAATCTGCAACAAAAATTGCAGGAGTGAAGTATCACCTGAAACTGGGGAGGGGGTTAGCCATTACCAGGAGTTTACCGATGAGCTTTTAAGGAATCAACGTATTCAATATTATATACAAGGTTTTAGAGAATTGCAGTTTGGGGGAAGTCTGATTTATCTTTTCTGTGTTCTCTTTTGAATCCATTGTTTCGACTACAGAACACTTGAAAGAGAAAGCTTGGGAGTCTTTATAGAAGGACAAAGTATAGCTAACTTCCAGCTTACTGCTGTCTAACCATCATTTTCATTGATGAGAAATGATTTATGTATTTTCATCATTGTTTTTCTCTTTGGTTAATAAGTAAAAACAATGATATTAAATCTTAAGATCTTTAAACATTGGTCGTTTCTCTTTTTTTTCAGCTTATATCTATACATTTATTTAGGAAAAATAGCTAATCCATGCTGGGCTTAATACCTAGGTGATGGGTTGATAGGTGCAGCAAACCACCATGGCACACGTTTACCTACGTAACAAACCTTCGCATCCTGCACATGTACCCTGGAACTTAAAATTAAATAAAATTTATGCATGCCTGTTTAACAGTCATTTTACCCGATCTCACCTCTGAGGGAGCAAATTTTGTGAGTGTGAATAGCATGGACCTATTAACAGGGTGCAGCCACTGTGGGCTCCTAACCCTACACTATCATGCACTGGTTTCATTTAATATAAACTTAAGTCATTGTATTAGTTTACTAGGGCTGCTGTGACAAAGACTGGATGGCTTAAACAACAGACATTTACTTTCTCACCATCCTGGCAGGTAGCAGTTTGAGATCAAGCTTTTGGGAGGGTTGGGTCCTTCTGAGCGCCATGAGGGAGGATCTGCTCCAGGCCTCACTCCTTGGCTTATAGATGCTGTCTTCTCCCTGTGTCTGGACATTGTCTTCCTTCTGTCCATGCCTGTGTCCAAATCTCCTCTTCTTATAAGGGCAACAGTCATATTGGATTAGGGCCAACCCCCAGTGACCTCATTTTCACTTAATTACCTCTGATATGACCCCACCTCCAAATCTCCAAATACCCAGCATTCTGAGATACAGGGGCAGGGGTGCCAGGGCTTCAATATGCCAGGATGGGGAGTGTGCAAAATTCAGCTTGTAACAGTCATCTTTGTAAAGTCCTCCATAGATGAGTTGTGACTGTAATGGCACGGAACAGTCCCGATTTTCAGAAAATTAGTCAGAGATAGTGAAGTTATGCACAAGCCTATAGAAATACGCAATCATCACCTTAGAATTTCATCCCACAAATGGGTAGGGTTCCCCCAGATAAGTGTTCTTCTTTATTGAACTAGAATGCATATTAAAGTGCTTTTTAAAATAATTTTATGTATTCAATGTGATAAACTAGGACAAAAAAAAAAAAAAAAGCAGGCAAAGGAAGCTGATTCTGCATTGGTTGACCTCACTGCATTGTAAGAAACAGGGAGTCTTTCCTCTGCTGAGACCTGACAACATCACAGTTACAACCTGAATTATGAGAAGAAATAGGGGAGAAATGAATAAGTCCAGCTTCTGGCCGGATTTTCTCCATCTTGGGGCTCTCTTAAGTGTTCTGATATTTATTAGCCTCTTTTTTCATTTGTGGCCATTCCTTCTGGTGACTGATGTCCTAAGCCCAAGTAAGTTAACCTTAGCTCAGCCAAATTGCCATCTCCCTTGTCCTGGAAGTTCCTGCATAAGGATGTGAATGTGTCTTACTTCTTCATCTCCCACAAGTGAGAATCTGATTGAAGTAGTAGATTGCAGGCCGTACTGTTCTATTCTTCAGGAGATATACTAGAAAATGCTTTGCAGATGAATGGGTGGGCTCTTAGGGCCTAGCTGAAGGGGACCTGCATTTTTCTACCTTTCTGGCTGGCAGCTTTGCATGACCCAAAAGCAAATTACCTAGAAAGTAATACCAGGGGGTGAAATCTAAAAACAAAACAAAACAAATACCCTGTAATATATATGGAAGTGGAAGACTGCTTTGTACTTTGGGTTTCATAATAAGTTTGAATAATTGTTTTCTGCTGGACCCATTTTTCTCTCTAAATTGAAAGGAATCTGGCATCTCAGAGACAAACAAAAAGTTCCTTGTGCTAATAAGGCAGAAAAATACCATCTTTAGAGACTAGTCTGAATCTCATACACAGAATAAATAAAACACTAGTATAATAAATCTAGAGTTATTGATAACAAAAGTCACTGTCCCTTTCTGGATCTTGGTTTTCTTATCTAAAATGGGATTTTGACAAGTCAGCAGCTAAACATCCAAGAGTGGTATGAAAATTTTGTCAGTGGCCATACATGTGTTACTTTTTTGAATAAACAGTTCATAAACTTCCTTAAATTACCGAAGGCATCAGTGACCAAAAGTGTCTGTAAAATATCTGTTTCAGATGATCTCAACTTTCCATATTTTTCCAGCTCTACTACATGCCTGTTTCAAATGCTTCTTTTAACCACTTTTATTAAGGATTTATTGGTCTAAATGTATGTTAAGTACAAGCAGAAAATTAGCATTAGTCTTTTTTTCTGTTTGCAACAATTAATTAGCAGGATTATTTCTATTGATGCCTTCAAAGCTATTAAAAATTTTCAACATGTTACCTATGATTTTGCATTTTATTTCATTCTAGAAGGTATATTAAAGTGTGTAAAAAACAGTGGGTCAAGAATCTTAAAAAATTTTATATATCGTGTTGTAATCCTCACATATATTTTGCTTAAATATTGTTGTCTAATTACAGCATATGCTAATTGTTCTTAAGTGCTAAATGGAATAGTAAAATAGTGATATATATATATATATATATATATATATATATATATATATATATATATATCTCAAAACAAAACAAAAGATACCAAACAGCCACCCAAAAACCCAAACCCAAACCTTTTCTTCATAAAGGTTGAATTGATGTTCATATTTTCTTTGTAATTTATTCAACTAAGTTTTTTCTTATCTTGTTCTGATAGAAAACATTAAAATTTATATGTACTTCTGAAAGAACCAGTTTGTCTAATATGGCAATACGATGCTATATATCATCAAACCAAGTTATGTCTGTAAATTGTTATATGATTATGATAATGAAAGCATGCCATTTTCTTAAACCTAATTATATATTAGGTTTTATTTTATTTATTTTTTGTTTTATTTTGTTTTTTTATTTTGTTTTTTTTATTTATTTTTTATTTATTTTTTATTTTGTTTTATTTTGTTTTGTTCTGTCTCTAAAATAACTGAAGGTTTTTTTTTTTTTTTGGTCCTAAATCCAACACTCTATGAAAATCAAATATGACCTTATTATTCTCCTGATCTGAGTCCCTAATATTGTTCTCAATCTTGGCTATACCTTAAAAAAAAAAATGAAAACTAATACCTGGATCCTGTTGCCAGAAATTCTGATCTGAGCAGTCTAAAGATTTTTAAAGCTCCCAGATGATTCTAATGTGTAGCCATGCTTGAGAACCACTGCCTTAAAGAAAGCAGAGTTCCTGGAGGATAGCTGATTCCATGCTTACAGTCAGCAGTATCAAGATAGACCTAGAATGTTCTGGGTTGTCAAAAAGCAATGATAATTTCAAAGGTATCTGAGATAGGGCCAAAATGTAGAAAGAATCCAACTGAAAAGAACTCCCAAAGTTGCTGCAATTTGAGTATCAAATAGAAAACAAATAGTCAATTGGATTAAGCAGAATTTATAAAAAGCACTAAGTCCATAATAACACTCACCAAAGGTGTTAAGTTGAGGAGGAGTACAAATAGAAAATTGTGCTAAAGGAAAGATGTGTTTCCAGTAATAGTTATAGAAGATACTACATATTGATCAATCCAAATTATTTATGCAAAGTTTCCTAGATTCTTATTCATCGAGTATTGGAATGCCTACTGTGTGGCAGGTATTGTTTTAGACACAAGAGATACATTGTTAATTTCAATAAAGTTCTTGACTTCAAGCAGTGCATATTCTAGCTAGAGAAGACAAGAGGAGTAGACATTTATAATAACACGTCAGTAAGTGCCATGAAGAAAAGTAGCCCAGGGTATGAGGACAGAGAGGTGGGAAAGTGTAAGGCCATTAAAGAGATGACTACTGGGAATGCCTCTAAAATTTTAATGTTTGAACAAAGACTGAGATATGTGAGAGGCAGAACATTCTAGGCTGAGGGGCTTCAAGTGCAAAGGCCCTGTGGTATGAATGGTCACTAAGAATACCAGCATGACCTAAGCAAGAAATTGAGATCAGAAGGGGGGTCCCTGGCCAGATCACATGTAGGACATTGGAGGGACAGGATCTGGCTGCTGCACAGATGTGGACATAGGAAGGGACAGCTGTGAAAACAAGATTAACTGAGAGACTAGTTGAGAGTCCAGAGATTAGGGTGGATAAGGTGGAAAGTGGTTAGATTCAGGATTTATTTTTTAAAGTAGCATTCAGAAGATGATTTGATGGATTGGGAGTAGCATATGGGAGAAAGGAGAAAATCAGGGACGAATCAAGTTTTTGTCTTGACTGGTGAAGAGCAGTGCCCTTTCCTGAGCTAGAGAGACTGAAGAAGAGTATATTTGAGGTGGAGCAGAAAGAATCAGTAATTTATCCAGGACACATTAATTTTGACATGCATATTAAATATCCCAGTGTTGAGAGGGCAGTGGGGCATTTCATTGTCAAGCTCAGGGATACGTTAGTTCTAGAAACAGAAATTAAAGAACCATCAGCACATATATAGTTTTTAATGTCATGTTACCAAATAAGAACCTAGAGAGAAATCAGAGAAGAGGCTTGAGGACTAAACCCTGAGATACCAACAGTTAGAGGCTAAGAGGAGTTAGAGGAATAAAACAAGAGCCAATAAGACAGAGGAGCCAATAAGTAGGAGGAAAATAAGAAAAGTGTTTTCCAGAAAGTCAGGTTGCATTTCAGAGGAGAGAGTGGTAAACTTCAAAAATGCTGGCAAGGACCAAATAAGACGCCGACTGAGAATAGCACATTGGATCATTGGATCTGGCCACATGAAGGTAAGAAGACCAAAGAAATGAGGTAGTAGCTGAGGAGAGAACGAGACATCAAGGGAAACATTCTAATTGGCAATCAGAGAAGGGTACTTTTAAATAAAATATATATATTATTTACTAGATTTAAATAAATACAAGTAATCCTCACCATTTGCACTAGACCTGGGGTGGGATAGAACAATATAAACTACCTTTTCTACATTAGAAAAATTACCTAGGGCTAAAGTGACTACAAATTCACATGCTTCAGCTTTTGTATTCTAGCTGATCAAAGCAATTACACAGTAAGCTAGGCTATCCAACAAGCCGCATATGCACAAGAACGCATATAAATATAATTGAAATTATTGCAAATAGAATCTCTAGAAGACGGGGGAATACTAAAAATACCATCATTAGGTCAATAAATCATATATCAATTTGAATCCACTATATGCCTCCAGGAGGGCTACAGCATATATGGACATAGAAAGCCCCCCTGTAAAAGGATAGAGTGAGTCAGAACTCATGGGAGCCAAGAATGCTATTTCTAGACTCAACTGTTTTAGAATTGAGATCTGCTTCAGTTCTTGGATCTTATGAATCTGAATCTATTTGAAAATGTCAAATAGAAACAAAACAATCCTATCTAACATTTGTAAAAGTAATACAAAATAAGAGATTGCAGTTATAAAATAAAAATTCAACAACATCAGCAATAAAGTCAATGAATGAATGGAAGACCCCTACCTTGTGAAATTTTCAAAGTTAAACGAAACTCAACTTGGTGACCTCCCATTCTTGTTCTCATTAAACTCAGTGTTTCCTTAGAAGGCAATATTTGTAAGTTTGTGAACACAAAGCTTGAAGCCAGTTTTCCCAGATTTAAATCCCACTCCCACTTCCTATTGTCTGTGTAACCTTAGATAATTTCTTTTCCAATCTCTGTGCCTTTGTTTGACTAGCTGTGCAAAATGGGTGGGTAGTGGAACTTATCTCAAAGGGTTGTTATGAAGAGCACATGAATGAATCACATGTAGTGCTTCAAACAGAGCCTGACCGGCAGTCAGCCCTAGGAAAATGTTCACAGTGATCCGTATTATTCTTGTTTTGGTATATTTATTATGGTATAAATACAAAACAAACAATTATCAGACAAATCTCCATTTTTATTTTGTATTAAGTCAAAAGAGAAAATATTTTATTTCATTTTTTTCCCTGCTCCTCACTCCACCCAACGCCAGCCAATCAGTTCACTGTCAATAGCCAGATCAAAGGAAGGAATATGGAGAGGCTTTTGGTTCTGATACCTTCTGTAGACTTTAAGGCCCTGATATGGTTTGGATATATGTTCCCACCAAAATCTCATGTTGAATTATAATCCCCAATGTTGGATGTGGGGCCTGGTGAGAGGTGATTGGATCATGGGGGTGGATCCTTCATAAATGGTTTAGCACCATCCCCTTGGTATTGTTTTTGTGATAGAGTAATCATAAGATTTCGTTGTTTACATTTATGGCACCTCTCCATTTGAGAGGCTTCATTCTCCCTTTGTCTTCCACCATGATTGTAAGTTTCCTGTGGCCTCCCTAGAAGCATAGCAGATGCCAGCATCATGCTTCCTGTACAGCCTCAGAACAGTGAGCCAATTCAACCTCTTTTCTTTGTAAATTACCCAGTCTCAGTATTTCTTTATAGCAATGCAAGAATAGACTAATACAAGCCCCATTACTCCCTCAACAATATTAAATACAACAATATTTAATTGTTGTGTTTTTCCCTCTCTTGGGAAACAGATATAATTAATAAGTGCAGAAGGACATCTGCAGTTTATTAAATGTATGCTATGTGATCTTGGCATATCTTTCTCATAAATATCTGATTTTTAAAAAATAATTAGGAATTACAAAATTTCTCTTTTAAAAATTGTGAAAATATCAGTAAGAATGATTTAGCAAGTAACAGAATCCTCAAGTAAAAATTGATTCAGTTAAAAAGTAGTACTTTTTTTCTCATGTCACAAAAAGTTGGGATATAGAGGGGGGCTTCAGGGTTGATTAACTGATTAACTCAATCCCATCATACAGGAAGCAAGGTCTTTCTATTTTGCTCTCCAACTATCCCATCATCACTATGCACATTCACAGGTACAAAGGGAATTATTTATTCTTTATATTTTTAAGGGCTAGGAAACCTTTTTCAGAGTACCCCACTGCCAACTTGTCCTCTCATCTCATGGACCAAAATTAGATTGCTGGCACCTGCTAAAAATGAAAAATAATTATGGGCAAAGCAATTGGTTGAAACTAAGTATACCCTTGTCCCTGGTAGAAGAGTCACTTTTCATAACCCCACTGCTGCAAAGACGTGCAGAGGGTGAACACCTGAATAAGAGCAGGTCTTCATCTGCAGAGAAGAAACAGGAGGCATGGACTTGGTTAGGCCACCAACAGGTTCTTACAGTCAGTGAGCTCCTAAATGTTGCTGGTCAAGAACAAAGGAATATGCTTTTTGAAACCCCATTAAGTGGGATGGTGGAGTTAAACTTCACCACAGTCAATCATATTGCCCTAAGAGAAGTCAAAGGAGGTATTGTAGTTTCTCCTTTGTTGTGAAGCCTTTACCTGGATTGAGGGAAAATCTTCTTGGTCACTTCTCCCAAAAGTAAGGCCTCCACGTACCTTGAAGATTTAGAAATCACTCCTGGTGCTGGTAAGTACTTAGCACCACCTGCCTTCAAAAAGATATAAAACAACCACATCTTTATAACTAATTAATACCTCTATATTACTTGTGGTTTGGGTTACCAAGATTGAGAACCAGTAGACTAGATGTCCCTATGCTTTATTCTGACCTCAGAATTCAATTATTCCCTAATATCCAGACGCATAATTATACTCTCAAATTCTCACAGAAAGAAAAACCTTGTAGATTGGTCATTGCCATTTTTTGTATTATCATACTTCATTTTTATTGCTGAATGCTCACGGTGATCAAGGTAGCCTTGCCAAGCCAGCATTTCCCGCAGAGTGTCAGTATTCTGGCGCTGGGATCAAATAAGTTTCACAGGTTAAGACAGATACTTTATGGGTCCTTTCCTATGCTAACTGCTTTGTGACCTGTTGAGGGAGGCACATGTATCCTCAGATAAATGTACTTGAGGAAGAAGCCCTTGCTACACAGAGCATCCCCTGGGCATAGTGGTCCTTAGAAAACACTTTGGGAAACACAGAGAACATTTCATTGCATGTGAGATGGTCCATTGAAAATTTTAACTCTGGCCAGGTGCAGTGGCATGTAATCCCAACACCTTGAGAGGCCAACGGAGGAGGAGCACTTGAGGCCAGAAGTTCAAGACTAATCTTGCCAAAAGAGTAGTACCTCATTTCTACAAAAGAGTTAAAAAAAAATTAGCTGGGTATGGTGGCACATGCCTCTAGTCCCAGCTTCTTGGGAGGCTAGGGTGGGAGGATCACTTGAGCCTGGGAGGCAGAGGCTACATTGAGCTATGTTCATGCCACTGCACTCCAACCTGGATAACAGGATGAGAGAGCAAGACCTTATCTCAAAAAGAAAGAAATACAGAAAGAGAAAACTGTGGCTCACTGGTAGAACGGATAATTCAGAGCCATGATGGCAGACCAGCCAACCTATCCTATAAGTGGTTTGATAGTCTCAGGAAGAACTCAACCTCGTGGCTGTGACCAGTATATATTTTCTTGCTTTCTCTTCCTTTTAAGAACACACTAAAGCAAATAAAGACCATTTCTCCCTCTATAGGCCAGTTCTTTCTGTTAAAAATGTGGATGTGATGCTGGAATTCTTTTTTCATGAAAATTTAAATATTTATAAATATGTGAAACATAACACCATTCTTATTTGTTTACCTTTTATTTTTAATGTTTATTGAGAACCATCTATGCAAAAAATAGTAGTACAAAGGCAAATAAAATATATTTATTGCCTGTGAGATTCTAGTTTAAGACACTTCACAAAGTTTTAAGATCTATAAAAAGATAACTATTCATTTCTATTGAAGTTCTCAGAATCAATGAACTCAATATTAATACCAACTAATTGTTTTACAGCACTTTGAAAAATACGTTCACAGATCATTCTGTGAGATTTTGCTGGCATATTCCAGTGGAAAAAAAGAACTGAGGGCTACCAATACTTGCCCATTTTCTTAATTACATATGGTAGAGCAGAGTCTGGAACCTTCAGTTTAATCCCACACTTTGAGAACCATTACTGTCTACATTATTGTTTACTTCATTCTTTCACTTAAGATTCTACTATGGCAGTCACCTCAGCAATAGAGAAGTTCTATTTCCTTTTGTAGCTGCATAGTACTCCATTGTGATGATTTACCACAGTTCGTCCCACCAGTTCAAATGATGCACGTTTGAGTTGTTTAAGTATTTAGAAATCATACATACTACTGCAGTGGATAGCCTTTTGTATATTTCTTTTACTAGTTTTGCTAATCCAATACTATTGGGATAGATTCCTCAAACTGGGAATTCCCAGACACAGGATAAATGCATATGTAAATTCTTAACTTCCTCTTAGTTGGTGATTCAAAATAGTTTATAAATAGTATACTTTTATAGAAAAAAAATCCATTATTCCTAAATTCATGTTTCTTTAATAATTTCAAGACAAAGAGGTCCTATCCCAAACAACAAAGTAACTACTTTCCTTTGCATTTTGTGGAAAATATTGAAGGTCCTAATATGGAATAAAAAGTCCTTTAAACACAACGATAAGCAAAATATCAATGGGTAACACTTTGATTAAAATTTGACATTTTAAAATACATTTTTAAAATTTAGAGCTTATTTATACTAAAAATAAGAAGACAGGATACTGGTAAGAGCATAGATTAAGATATAAAATTTTCTATATTTGAATCCTAGATATTGACCTAAAACAATAAAGAAACTGAGTAAGCTCCAGTTTCTTTATCTGTGAAATAGAGATGACAAAAGTAGTGCCAATTTTCAGGGTTTGCCATTTTTAAAACTAAAAATACTTAATCCACAGAAAGAGTTTAGCCTAGTGTTCTCAATTTTATCAGAACAACATGCCCTTTCTTAAATTAATATATACTGTCCCATTTACTCTCTGGAAAATAATTTATACATAATATCATTAAATACATAGATAATTTTAAAAATTAATATTTTGCCCTGAATATTACTTAAATAAAAAGAATGAGGAAACCAATTTATAATAAAATAATATGTATTGTATGTGTAAATAATCATGCATAACAAATCTAAATGACATAATGAATGATGAAATGCTCGCCCTTAAAGAATCTTGACTGTGGTGGCTACAGCAGTGTGCACATAAGTGTACTGGATCTGCAGCTCTACCACTAAAAGTGGCATTGACATCTGTGATGTCAATGGATGACTTTAACTTTTTTTCCATTCTGACCAAAGTACAGTCTTTCTTTGATTTGCATGGTAGCTGAATCCTGGGAAAACCCAGTGCACATTACAACTATGCAAAAAATACTTTGTATTTTAAGGTAAGGTTTTAGGTTGAGCCAATTAGGCTGAAATGATTGTAAAATGCAGTGAGATTCTTCACTGGGTAGAAATGACCCAAGACTTCTTATACCACTGGTATCTTTCCACTAAATGGCAGGAGCTCCTATCTACCACTGGGACAACCAAAAATATCCCCACAAATTTCCAAAATGTCCCAGTGGTCAGTACCAACTCTATAGATGGCACAGGCTTGGCTAATGTTTGACTTGTAAGTACTAAATAGATATTGGTGATATGACGCTTATTATTTTTCTTACTGCCCCCACAGATCATAATAAGATCACATTTATTCCTCATACAGATGACGCTTGACTCTACTGTTCATCAGTCATATGGTCATCAGCAACCTTTGAAAATAACTAATATCTCTACAGTTAGTCCACTGCATGGTTTTATGTAAAGCTCAGTTTACATTTTTAAACCTACTACCATTCATATGTATTATACTACCATTCATATGTAACAAGCTAACAAGATGTCCAATAAAAATGAAGGAAGCATCTATGTTTGGATTAAAATTTACTGATTTTAAGAGCAATGTTGCAAAGTGGTTAAGAGTCTAGACCAGAGCTATCATTAGAAATATAATCTTAGGCACATACATAATTTAAAATTTTCTAGTAACCGCATTGAAGTAAAAAGAAACCAATTTTGATAAAGCAATATATGGATTATATTCTCTGTTAATTAAATTGTAATAATATGTCTTTAACCCAATATATCCAAAATATTATCATTTAAGCATGTAATCAATATAAAAGTTGTTAATGAGACATATTACATTGTTTTCCTTAGTAAGTGAAATTCTGTGTCTGTTTTACACTTGTAGTACATATCTCAACTCCAATCAGCCATATTTTAATTGCTCAGTAGCTCTCCATGGTTCTGCCTAGAACACTGGGTAGCACAAGTCTAATTACACATAAATCAGGCCTCCTGGGTTTGAATCCCAGATCTCCCGTCTGCTAGCTATGTACCTTGGACCATTTTTTTTTAACCTTTCTGTGCCTTCAGTTTATAATCTATAAAATAAGAGTCATAAAAATAGAATCTACATCAAAGGCCTTGTGAAAATTCAGTGAGATAACATGTATAAAATACTTAGAAGTGACACAAAGTAAATCCTTAACAAAGGGTAATCAATATTATACAGGTTTAACTTTTTTATGCAGAGTTTATAAAAATAATAACAGAAAAATATCAAAAGGTGGGGTGAAAACAAGAAATTTCATCAGTTGATAGCATAACACGCATGAATTCTGTTTTCTCCATCTTTCCCCTGTGTCCACTCCCCCAATACCTCACCAACAAAAACTGTTTCTCAGAATATTTCTTTCAGTTTGGGATTATTAGCACATATTCTTGCCAACTTTGGTGGATAAGCAGAAGCACAGAATGTACTAGTGTTTTAGCCACTCCTGATACTGAGTCTTAGAGCTTTGATTTGATTTTGATCCCTTAGCACATATCATGTATTAAGGGATGTATGGATTTGAATCTAGAAGTTGCCTGCTGACTTCTAAGTAAACAGGAATTTATGCAGGTAAGATCATTCATATAATTATTTCATTGTTGGGCCCCTTGCTGAATGGCACATTAGAAGTATGTGAATGATCTAGGAGTTGAATGTGAATGCACAATTATTGGCAGCTCCCCATGTAATAGAAGTTCTGTCCTTATTTCTTTGTCCATGACAAACTTTTTCATGTCAGAGAGAAAATTGCAGGAGATGATCACGGGGTGTAAAAATGTTCTAGTAGAGATATTTTAAGTTTTTCTTTTATTCCATACACAACAGACATTCCTTTATTTTCAACCTGATGGTGCCATTTTCTATTTTTTAGTGATGCTGATAGGCACTGTAAGTAAACCGGATAATAGACTCTTAAAGTTTCTGTGTGCAAATTGAAAGAGCACATTATAGTGCCTGCCTTTCCTGAGGTCTTGAAGTCTAACCAATATGGTATATAAATACGACACCAGCGGAAGTTATAACAATAGTTTCTGTCAGCCTGTCTGAGATGGTTAGAGAATAGCTGTAGGGAATAGCACAGTAACCCAGAAATGTCCAGATTCTTCTGGCCCCTTTTATTGTGATAAATCTCTTGTGAACTTTGCAGAGAGGTATTGTTTGCAACTGGTATATCTCTGTCTAGAATGTGCATCTATTCCTCCTTACTGAACGATGTGGCACAAAAGCCAATTCAATTGTATTAAATAAAATACAACATTGTGCAGGAGGGGAGTAGAGATAAGGTATTTGAATAAGATGAATTAACTTCTTTCTATACCTTCGAGGGATAACTTGTGAATAGTGCAAGATTGTATGTTTAAAAATCTTAAACAGTGTTCTCTTATAGCAGAAGAATACCTCCTCTGGATGCTGGTTTACTGCAAGATACACCAGATAACTTCCTAACTGAGAAAACTAGTGTTGTGCATTCTACAAAACATTTTATTTTTCTTTAATAAAAGAACTGAAAGGAAGTAATTATCAAAAATGCTGGCAAAATATTATGTTCAGTTAAATATTTCTAAATGTATGTTTGAAAGAAATTAGTGAGAAGTATAAAAGAATGGAAGAATAGAGCTTAGAAAGACATGATGCCAATATTTTATGGAATAACATTCAAAGATTTCCTGTGAACTTGGAATTGGATCTTTTTCTTCCCGGCATGAAACCGCTATAACTGCTTTTGGATCACCATGTGCGTTCCCGTCACTGAAACTTTGTTCCTTCCACATAAGTGAAATGTCCTATGAAAAGCTCAGTCTACCTAACTTCTTACATGTCACACAGGGTCAGTTAGAGAACCATCTCACCCATTGAGACTTCTCAAACCTCCATAGCTCACAGTTATGTCTCTTTTTTCCTCCTATAGTGGTTTTTAGCCTAATTTGCTAAACAGCTATTGTATGTCCAACCTCAGAGCTAGTAAGAGATGAAGCCAGGATTTGAATTCAGAATGAATCCAAAGTTTACCAGGAGTTTGATCGCAATGGAAATTATATATTTAGGTTCATAAATGTAAGATGACCATCAGTGATTCCAGAGTTTCTAGGCTTATGTGGGCGAGCCTCTCATCTGTAATCTCACATTGCGTATCTTTGTTTCACTGTATTAATTATAGTGGAATGTGTCCAGCTACCCCACTGGACACTCCTGAAGGCAAGAATTAGTTTTGCTTATCATCTTTGTATACTCAGCAGCAGGAAACAGTAGCCCTTAACTATGTGTTCATTAAAGGTCCAGTAAAATAGACACTGCTATGCATGGCCATAGTTTTTCCTTTATTTTGTATATATACATATAAATGAAAAAATACGTATGTTACTCAGGCATCAGGACTCTCCTTAGAAAATCCGCATGCCCAAACAAAAAAGTCCCATATCATACTGAAAAGGCTTGGATGCTGAATTCATCTATTTGGGCTGCTGTAACAAAGTACTGTAAACTTGGTTGCTTATAAACAACAGACATTTATTTCTCAACAGTTCTGAAGATGGGAAGTCAAAGAGATCACAACACCAGCAGATTCAGTGTCTGGTGAAGGCTTTCTTCCTCATAGGCTATGCTGACTCACTGTGTCCTCATGTGGTGGAAACACAAAAGGGTTCCTTTCTACCTCTTTTATGAGGGTACTAATCCCATTCATGAAGGCAGAGCCCTTATGACCTAATTACCTCCCAAAGGCCTCACATCCTCATCCCATCACCTTGGGGTTTAAGCTTAAAACGTATGAATCCTGATTCAAACATTCAGCCCAGGGCAGACAGTAAGAATTTCCAAGTGTTAGAAGATAACATGTAATTGTAAGCAATAGTCTCTATCATAAATTCAACTTACACAGAATGTAAATGATGCCTTGATGCTCGTTAAAATGAAATCTGGAATCATGGAAGTAATGACTCTGTAAATACCTCTGGGTCTCTTTGCTGATTCACATCCACTTCCTTTGATTCCTATTTGGTATTCAATTTCACAAATATTTATTGTGTGCCTGCTGCATGCATGTTTCATTTGTTTTATATATTTTTTTTGAAAGAAAGAGTGAAAGAAAGAAAGAAAAAGAATGTAAGAGAGAAAGAAAGAGGAAGAGAAAGAGGGAGAGAGAACGGGATTCTTTTTCTATTGCCCAGGCTAGAATGCAGTCTAAAAATGGGTATTAAAAACCTCTTTTATGCTAATAATTGTGCTTAACAAAGGAGACAGGAAGGAATAAGAGATGAAAATAACAAGCAGCCAACCAACATTTTATTTAAAGCTGTGAAATGCTATGCAATTGCTGAGGAGTGATTTACTTCCAATTATCTGGTCACTTTTAAAATAGGTGTAATGTGATACTGAGAAAAATGTATGTTTTGTGGATTTGGGGTGGAGAGTTCTGTAAATATTTGTTAAGTTTACTCGTTCCAGGTCTGAGTTCAGGTCCTGGATATCCTTGTTAATTTTCTATCTTGTTGATCTGTCGAATACTGACAGTGTAATGTTAAAGTCTCCCATTATTATTGTGTGGGAGTCTAAGTCTCTTTGTAAGTCACTAAGAACCTGCCTTATGTATCTGGGTGTTCCTGCATGGGGTGCGTATATATTTAGGATCGTTAGCTCTTCTTGTTGCGTTGATCTTTTCACCACCATGTAATGTCCTTCTTTGTTTCTTATGGTCTTTGTTGCTTTAAAGTCTGTTTTATCAGAGATGAAAATTGCAGCTTGTTTTTTTTTTTTTTTTGGTCTCCATTTGGTTGATATGTCTTCCTCCATCCCTCTGTTTTGAGTCTTTGTGTATCCTTGCATGTGAGATGGGTCTAGATACAGCATACGAATGGATTTTAGCTTTTTATCCAATTTGCCTGTCTGTGTCTTTTGATTGGGGCATTAGTCCATTTAAATTTAGGATTAATATTGATATATGTGAGTTTGATACTGCCATTTAATACTAGCTGGCTGTTTTGCCCATTAGTTGATGTAGA